>WSYH01008908.1:0-27585 GCA_036426205.1 Ascaphus truei | reverse complement strand
ACACATATATATATCTATTTATATTCATGTATTTATTTATTTATTTAGATTTATTTATTAATTGTGGGGCTGCTGTGCGTGAATTTTTTTTATTGTGGGTAGCGGGGGTGGGGGTTACTGGTGCACTTAACCCCTTCACGAACGTAGCAGTTAATACCGCTACGGTCGTGAAGGGGTTAAGTGCACCCGCTACCCCCCCGCAAGCCCTAAACAACCACAGTTGGGGCTAATACCCCCTTCACCCACCCCCACTACCCACAATAAAAACAATTCACACACAGCAGCAGCACAATTAATAAATAAATCTAAATAAATAAATAAATACATGAATAGAAATAAATACATTTAAAATACATTTTTATTCATAGTGTAGATGTGCAGGGGGTCTCCGGAGCTGAACCGCTGTGGTTTCAGGTCCGGGGACCCCCTGCTTCCCGAGATACAGGTGAATTTTTTTTATTGTGGGTAGCGGGGGTGGGTGAAGGGGGTATTAGCCCCAACGATGGTTGTTTAGGGCTTGCGGAGGGGTAGCGGGAGGGGTTAACCCCTTCATGACCGTAGCGGTATTAACTGCTACGGCCGTGAAGGGGTTAAGTGCACCAGCAAGCCCCCCGCAAGTCCTAAACTCACACCAAGGGCCAAATACCCCCTTCACCCACCCCCGCTACCCACAATAAAGCAGGCACGGTGGGTTAACCCCTTAATTGCCTTAGCGGCTATCAGCTATGGTAATGATGCAGCATTTCTGTATTTTAATAATATTGTGCAGGAGCTTTGATTTGTGGCTCAGGGAACCTCCTGCTCACTGTACAATATTATTAAAAATACAGTCATGCTGCTTCGTTAGCGTAGCACATAGCCGCAAAGGTAAGGAATGAGTGTTTATTTATATATGTGTTTTATTCAGGGTCTCCGGAGCTGAACCAGCGGTTAGTTTACCGGGGGTGACCCCCTGGTTCTCCCGAGTAACCAACCCCCATTATGAGGTGCCGGTATCTTTACATGCCGCGGTCACGTGATCGGGACCTTTAAATGCAGAGGGATACCGGCACCTCATAAAGGGGGCTGTATCTCGGGAAACAGGGGGTCCCCGGACCTGAAACTAACGCGGTTCAGCTCCGGAGACCCCCTGCACATCTACGCTATGAATAAAAATGTATTTTAAATAATTTTTAATGTGCCGATGTTTGCGCAGAGAGAGCAGCGGTACTCTCTCTGCTGCAAACACATCTCGCCAGGGGACGGCCTATAGTATCATTGATGTGCATATACAGTACTGTATGTGTATGTTAGGGGTTATAGGGGTTGTTGTTATACAGTATATACTGTATATATACAGTATATACTGCATTACAATTCATGAATTTCTCAGCTTCAAAGACAACAGCTCGCAAACGCCCCCATGCGTTTTTACACGGCATTGCAGTATTGCAGCCAGCGGGAATAAAATGCTTAAATCACAGCGGCGAAAATAACGCAATACACCCCGGGAGAAAACGACACAAAACCACACATCACCGGGATATTCTGAAATTCGCGGAGCTAGCCGAGTTCTCACGGAAAGGTTTCAACAGAGAAGAATGAAACACAGGGTGTATTTTGATGGTCTCAGGAAGCTCCAATCTGAAGGACACTGGATTTATTAGTGCTGAGATGCGAAATGGCCCGATGTATTTTTGGCCCAATTTAATGGTTGGTACATTTAGACGTATTTTTCTTGTAGAAAGCCAGACTTTATCCCCGACTTGAAATTCTGGGGAGGGTCTGCGGTGTTTGTCTGCTGCTCTTTTGTACTTTACTTGAGTCTCACGAAGTGCCTCTTTGAGGGTCCCCTGGATGTCTCGCAGAGTCTCCAGTTTCTCTATAACTGCTGGAATGGGGCCCGAAGATGGAAAACGAGGAATAAAGGTTGGGTGAAATCCATAATTTGAGAAAAAGGGGCTCTTCTGAGTCGATGAATGATGTGAGTTGTTGTATGAGAACTCAGCTAATGGTAGGAAATCAATCCAGTCATCCTGGAGATGACAAACAAAACATCGTAAGTATTGTTCCAAAGTCTGATTGGTCCTTTCTGTCTGGCCATTGGATTGTGGAAGATAGCCAGACGATAAATTTAAACGAATTCCTAGAGAGGAACAGAAGGTCCTCCAAAATTTTGAAGTGAATTGTACCCTCTATCGGATATGATCTCATCAGGAGCCCCGTGAAGCCGAAACACCTCTTTTACAATTAACTTGGCTGTCTGGTCTGCAGAAGGAAGATTCTGTGCTGCAATGAAGTGAGCCATCTTTGTAAGTCGATCCACCACTACCAGGATGGTATTATGTCCACTTGATCGGGGCAGGTCAACAATAAAAACCATTGATATGGACCCCCAAGGACGAGTTGGAACCGGAAGAGGCTGCAGTAAACCCACAGGTGATGCTCGAGGGGTCTTGGTCCTAGCACAAGTCGCACAGGAGAGGACATAGTCTTTAACATCTTGTGCTAATTTAGGCCACCAAAAAGAGCGAGACAACAGTTCCTGTGTCTTGAGGACACCTGGGTGACCAGCGGGTCGGGAGTCGTGCATTAATTGGAGCACCTCTAATCTTACCTCCTTAGGGACGTAAGGGATCCTAACAGTTCCAGAGACCATCACATAGAAATAGTTCTGCTTCCGGAGGAGGATTTTTAAGAAAAGAATCATTTGAGTAGGCCCCCTTTATTCGTGTGAGGAGATCGGCGGAGAATGTGACGCCCAAAAAAAATCTTTTTGGAAGAATAGTTTCTTTTTGCTCTTTGTCTGAACTATGATTAGGAAAAGACCGTGACAAGGTGTCGGCTTTCCCATTCTTGGAGCCAGGGCGGTATGAGATGTGGAACTGAAATCTTGCAAAGAAGAGAGCCCATCTGGCTTGTCGCTCAGACAGTCTCTTTGTGGATCGAATGAATTCTAAGTTCCTGTGATCCATAAAGACTGTAATTGGGTGATTGGCCCCCTCCAGTAGATGTCTCCACTCAGAGAATGCAGCTTTTATAGCCAAGAGTTCTTTGTTTCCGATGTCATAATTTCATTCAGCTGTTGACATTTGGTATGAATAAAAGACACATGGATGAAGGAGCATCTTGGGTCCAATTCTTTGTGACAGAATGGCACCAACAGCGGAGTCGGATGCATCCACTTCCAAGATGAATGGTAATTCTGGATTTGGATGGATGAGGATAGGGGCAGATGTTCGAATTGTTCAATTGTTCGAATGCCGCATCCGCTTTAGGAGACCATTTGAAAGAGAATTCTTTCCGTGTGAGTTGGGTGATTGGAGCAATAATGCCAGAGAAATTTTTAATAAAACGTCTATAGAAATTGGCAAAACCCACAAATCTCTGAATGTCCTTTTCATTTCGAGGGATTGGCCATTCCACCACGACTTGAATCTTGCCTGGGTTCATACTCAAACCCTCGGGAGAGATGATGTAACCGAGAAATTGCATGCTGGTCTTTTCGAAGTCGCATTTTTCTAACTTGATGTACAATTTGTACTTACGGAGACGCTCAAGGACATTTCGGACATGTCTCTGGTGATCCATGATGTTATCTGAGAAGACTAGGATGTCATCCAGGTATGCCACTGCGAATTGGTCCAATAACTCTCGGAGGACATCATTGATTAAATGCTGGAAGGTAGCAGGGGCATTACAGAGTCCAAAAGGCATCACCAGATATTCATAGTGCCCATAACGGGTTCGGAAGGCTGTTTTCCATTCGTCACCGGGTCGAATGCGGACCAAATTATACGCTCCTCTGAGATCTAATTTGGTAAAGATTTTGGCTGACCGAATTCTTTCCAATAGTTCAGGAATCAGAGGTAATGGGTACCTGTTCTTCATCGTAATCTTAATTAGTTCCCGATAGTCAATGCAGGGGCGTAGAGAACCGTCTTTCTTTCCCACGATGAAGAGCGCAGCTCCTGCTGGAGAAGTAGAGGGTCGGATAAAACCCTTTGATAGGTTCTCCTGTAGATAGTCATTGAGGACCTTCAATTCCGGTTCTGAGAGGGAATAGATTCTTCCAAACGGAATGGCAGCACCCGGTGTAAGGAATCCGCTCCTGGCTTTGATTATAGCTTTTGCAGACTTCTGCATTTGCAAAAGCTTCCTCTGGCAATCAATGGCACATGTGCTGCCTCTCATTGCAGCTTCTGCCATGTGCTTCATCATTGAAGGAATACTCACACACCCTCCTCCTGTGATTGGATCTCCGCCCCTTATATCCTGGGCTTTGGCACTGAAACAGTGTCGAGCATAAATTCCTATCCTGGACGTTACTGTCTCTGCCACAAGCCACCCTGGCTTGTATCCTGGTGTACTAACCTTTCTGGTTCTTGCCCCTAGTTTCTGAGGCCTGCTGCTAGTTCCATGCGGGGGCCCGTTCCTGACTTCTCTGCTGAAGCGTTGTTTCCTGAGGCCGCCTGCTAGTTCCATGCGGGGGCCCGTTCCTGACTTCTGTGCTGAAGCATTGGTTTCCCGACGCTGCCCTGCGGTGTACTTCGGCCAGCCTGCTGTCTCCTCCTGCTGAGACCGGCGTCATGGGCCGAGGCCGTTCCTCACGAAGAGGCCACTCCCGCGCTCACGCTCCTAAGCTGAAGTGGGGAACTCCTGACTACCTGTTGCTGAACTCCTGCTTGAATAACTACAATGCTGCCTTCTAAAATCCTGACCCTGCTACGTACGACTATGAACTGCGCACTCCGGATCAGTCTGCGCGGACTAAGGTCGGTGATTATATAACCCCACCTCAGCCCCGCGGTCCGGTCCCGGTTTGTGGCGAGCACAATCGGAACAGTATGCTCGGCCCCACAAAACCGGACCGCGCCATGGCGGGGGTGGGTACATTTTTTACTGTACCTATGTCCCAGGCTGCGGACCAGTCCCTGTTTGGAAGACCATACCTGTTTGAGAGACTGCCTCCGCCTGAGAGTGCGTTCTTGTATGAAGGTTTAATCCCTCAGGAAAGACTGATTCGTAAGGAACTCCTTACTAGATCTCAGCAATTGAATGAGGAATTAAAGTCTCAACAGGCCCTGCTCTCCCAACGGTCCTGGGTTTTGTCCTCTTCAGAACAAAAGACTCTAGATCAGATTCTAGATGCCACCTGTGTTTTATGCCAAGATCTTGACTTAATCATAAGTGAGCGGGACCCTCTTCTCGCTGCCTACGCACTTTCTAATCACAAATTCTATGCTGCCAGTCCTGTTACTAAACCTGTGGGGTTACCACCCACTCCTAAGAAAGGCCAAACCATCTCCCAGTCACTCCCCGCTTAGGAAGAAGCTACTAAGGTCCCTAGTCCTGAGTTAACCTCTCTGGGTTCTGTCCCCGAGGTTATTCCTGTCTTAACCCCTGCTAGTCAGGCCTATGAGTCCCCACTATAAATCCCTGCATCCCCCAGGTCAGTGTGTCTTCCCTAGCACCAGAAAATGAATCCTGTTTGCCCTCTCTTTCTAAACCAGAATTTCTAAGCTCTGTTCCCGAGGTTATTTCGGTTTTAACCCCTGCTAGTCCGCTATTTGAGGTCCCCATTGTTAACCCTTGTATCCCGCAGACTAAGCTGAGGTCTCTAGGGCAAGAAGCTGAAAACCCTCTGTCCCCACTCTCGGAGACTAGCGTATCTTTTCCTGATTCTCAGGTACAGCCCAACTTAACCCTTGAGGTTTTTCCTATGTTAACCCCTGCAGGTCAGCCCTATGAACCTCCCATGGTAAATCCCTGTAGTCCGCCAGACAAGGACACCTCCTTATCTTCAGAGGATGAACCCCTTATGTCCCCTGACTCAGCTAAAATTCTCGGGGCTACGCCCCCTGAACTTTCGGCAATAATACTGGCTCCAGTTAAAAGTATTCTGGAACCGTTTGTTTCCCTAAGCCTGTTCACAGAATCCCCACTCCTAGGTATGTCGCTGACCCAGTCTGTCACTCAGCGACCTGAAATCCCTGCTTCTGAGCATAGACCCCTTTTCGTTGAATCTGTAGTCGTTTCTGATGTCCCAGACACTCTTTCCCAAATAACTACTTCAGAGACCAGCACAGTTGTGGTTGCCCCCCTTGTACTGTCTGTGTTCTCCTCTTCTCAACTCCTAGGGTTAAAAGCGAACAGTACATATTATGCCCCTTTCCAAGTGACCCCTTCTGAGATCAGCGTATCTGCTGTTGCTCCCTTAGTACAATTACAGTTAGGGCCCTCCTTTTTGAAGGATCAGGTTTTCAAATTTAAAACTCCCTTTTCCCTTGATTTTGTAAACCTGCAGTCCCTTCTCACTGTAGTTAAAAGTTTTCCAGCAGCCGCTGAGTTAAGCTCTGCCACTGCTAAAACTTCTATTGTATTAGCAACCTTCCCTAGTTCACTTCCGTTTGTCCTATCTGTTATTCCTGTCCTTGACTCTAAGTCTGTCTCCTTGGGACCGGTGACAGCTACTAGCCTCCCTTCTACGGTCCCTCAGGCTATCACTTCAGAGATTAGCTTATCTGTCCCTGATCCCTTACTACACTCTGAGTCTCCCCTTATAGCTTCTAGGGTCTCCCCAGCACTCCCTGTGTAAACCCTTGGCTTCTCTCTGACTCCTGTGGTAGAGCCTGACTGCCTGCTCTCCACCTCTGTGGTAGTCTGTGAGATGCTTATCACCTTTTCTAAGATTCCTGTTTTGCAAAGTATTTCTCCTACTAAGTCTATGATACCTGCAATTCCTGTAATGGGTTCTAAGACCCCCATCACTGAGTCTCCTATGGAGTCTGATGCCCTCACTAGGGATTCTCAGGGACCCAATTCAGAAACAAGCACAATGTTCTCTGATCTTATTACAGTAGCTAGTTCAGTTCCTGCTGGTTCTCAATCACCCACTTCAGTGACAAGCAAGATGTTCCTTGTTTCTATTGGAAAGTCTACCCCAGTTTCTTTCACGGATCATGCCACAGCCTCCGGGATGATTAAAGACGACTTTAAGCCTGGGATGGCCACTCCTTTAATAATACTGTTTCACGCTGATTTGCCCACAGTATTCGGGGTATCCACTTCTAACTGTATGTCTACTACCACGAACTCAGGGGTATCGCATTTGGAACTTTCAGTAATACCCGCTGTGTCCCTTTTTTCAAAAAACCCCGTCTTTAAGATGGACTTGTATTTCTCTGTGTCTCCCACAAGACTTGGGGTACTTACTATTGACTGTCCTGTCGCAAAACTAGGGTTACCTCTCAGGAAGGTTCCTCGAACTACCGATGTTAAGAAACCTATGTTTAAAACAGTAATATTTCGCATTGCTTCTCCCATAATCTCATGCGAGACCTGGGTACCTGGGACCTCCACTCCTAAGCCAAGCTCTGGTTCTAATAAATCATTTATTAATATACAAAATGACACACAACATAAAGCGCATGTTCTAAACTAACTTTAAAAACAATTACAATGTAAATGTAACGGGTGACAGTCACATGTGTAGCGATCAGGAGCAGTTACCATCTAAATCATGAGTAGATTCACTCAGCACACAAATGGTTAATAGAGAGTAAGACAAACTGAGTTAGTCTCTACTCTCGATGGTACACCGATGTGTGCAGGCTATGGTGTAAGGTTAATACCACAGTATTTATCTCCTTGATAAAGGCAATCTATTTGCCGAAACGTTGGACCTTTGGTGGCACAATAAACTGCACCTTTAGAAAGACCGTGTGCCTGCTTCCATTCCTTTGCTCTAATACCACAGTAACAACTAGTAGGATTAACGTGGGCATCCAGATGCAGCCAAACAATCAATTATCACTTTAGCTCTGTTTGGGTGCTCCCACAGAGCCTGCCGCACAATGCCACTCCACAAGCCGTCAGAGAAAAATATGCTGCACAAACCTGATCACTCACACAGCAGGGCATCTACACATATTTCTAATCTAGATACATCCGTGCATAGTGAATATTGGGTAACCCGCAGTTCTAATACACAGCAGGGCACCAACACGTTAATTCTGATCCAGATCAGTATGTATTTTCTGTGTAATACATAGCCCGCAACTTCCCAATGTTAGGACTGATCTCACCCGATTACTGCCTCCTCCACGACGTCAACGCGATGACGTCATGCCGACGTACGTTTTGCGCGTAAGGGGACCAGCACTTTCTCAAGGTGGGAGGTGTTAATGCAGAGCAGCGCTGTCCTTTTATATGTGCTACTACCGAGTGGTTGAAAGTGTCTGTACCTAGCTCTTAAAGCTGTAAACAGCTAATTGAACCTCATGGATGTAGAGACAGTCTACTCATTAAATGATTAAAGTGGGATAGGGAGTTAGTGTGTTAATTCCAGATGGCCTGCCCGGTTGTCAATGGATCAATCTACTAATGATATAGCAAGGTATTTATAGTCCTTATTCAAGATACTAGACAAGATCAATAGATATGACAAAGCCAGAAATACATATACACAGTGCTTTTAAAGCTAATAAAGTTGTAGTTATACAATAAGGGTCCACATATACAATCACTCAGCATTTATAGCTTGCAAGGCCCTATTTCTATGTGTAGTGAGTCTCTGTTTCTAGGAGACCAATGTATGTTAATTATTTCTATATAGTTGGTGATCTGAAGGGGTTGAATGTGGTCAAACATAAACTATGTGATGAGGTCACACAGTCTAATGCTGCTGATATACATATACAATTGAAGTCCGCACATACAGTACATTATTCATAGTTCGGAGTATATAGCACCGTGCTCATACATAGTATATATACTAATTTATGCTGTATACCATGAATCCCCTTAAATGTTCTAGTCAAATCATACTGTTTAGGTATTATATATATGCTATTGCACATGGAGATACTAATACCCCTACCCAGTAAATGATCTGGGCAAGTACTCAGGGTACTGATCCAATGTTGTACATACTACCAAATAAGTAGCAGAAGTAGCAGAAATATGTCTGTCAGATGTATTGAAACATGAACCATTTTGACAGATCACACACTCTACAGTCGTGTGGTGTCGTCCCTTTGCTGTTTTAAGTAATAAATGCGATTTCTTGTGAATATTTAACTGGAACCGTGCCTCACTCGTTTTTCTCATCACCCAACCCCTCCCCCCCCCCCCAGCAAGCTCAAACTCCCCCACCCACCACAAAGTGAATATATATTTTGTGAATAAAGTATTTTACTTTATATGTTTTGTCAATTGGATGCAGCATTGGGCATGAAAGTCTGGTTAACTCCCTGTCTGCATGAGTTTAAATACGTGTGTATATATATATATATATATATATAAATATATCTCTTATAAAAATATATATATATTTATATATTATATTTTATTTTTTTTTATATTGCAGGAGTACACACAACATTGATGGCATTAAGTATACCTTGTATGAAACCTATTTAAATGGTGAGAAACATGATTGAATTAAGTAATAAACATTTGTTTAAGCACAATACTGTTAGAGTCTCATACTTAGGATATTTCTCAAACATTAGGCCTGTATTATTAAAATAGTGTTTTCACAAGGAAGCATGAAGTGTATTAGTTTGTGTATACCAGTTTATATAGTACTATATATATATGTATGTATGTATGTATGTATGTATATATATATATATATATATATGTATATATATATATATATATATACATACACATATACATATATATATATATACATACACATATATATATACTCACACACTCACACTCACACTCACTCAGTGTGTGTGTGTGTGTGTGTGTGTGTGTGTGTGTGTATATATATTATTATACATTCTGAGATGTTATAGAAACGAACACACAACTGATTAAAGGACAAAATTACAATGGCCAAGCAAGGCAAAGGTAAGTAATAATTTACACATAATCCTGCTGTACACGTACAAGAAAGATGTTTGCAGTTACTTAGGTGTTTTTATAATTGCATGTGACTAATATGCATATGCAATTCTTACATCAATTAACACACCCAAATGCAATGTTTTGCTGCAAAGTCAATGGCAGCTTCTCTAAACTTAGCAACTGGCTCCTGGTGGACCATTACTGAACAGACGATTACAACATAAATATTTATAACACAATTAATTATGAGTGTTAACATTTCCAAAACTTCACGTGTACAAGAACATAGTTGAAAGTTTGGAAACAACACAGTCTTCAGCATACATACAATAGTAATTAGATAATCTGAAGTCAACAAAACAAGGCCAAAGACATATTTTCTGAATTATAACATTTATTTTTTTTGTTCCTTTTGCGAGCGAGTAACAGGCCTGC
Source organism: Ascaphus truei (assembly GCA_036426205.1). Lineage (NCBI taxonomy): Eukaryota > Metazoa > Chordata > Amphibia > Anura > Ascaphidae > Ascaphus > Ascaphus truei. The sequence continues at coordinate 17,307 of WSYH01008908.1, read as the reverse complement.
TTGTTGTCTCTTGAATTTTCCTTTTTCTTTTGCCACCAACTTTAGGCACAACAGAGCCACTTTGAGTGGCCTCTGGCACTTCACGGGCAGGGCTTGTGGCCAGTGACTGTTCACCTACGGGGCTTGTGGCCAGTGACTCACCTACAGGGCTTGTGGCCAGTGACTCACCTACAGGGCTTTTGGGCAGTGATTCACCTACAGGGCTTTTGGGCAGTGATTCACCTACAGGGCTTTTGGGCAGCGACTCACCTACAGGGCTTTTGGGCAGCGACTCACCTACAGGGCTTTTGGGTAGTGACTGTTCACGGACAGGGCTTGTGTCAGTGGGCACATGTGAGCAAGTTGGTAGACACTGCACAAGTGATGGTTGGTCTGTTTCATGTGTGTCTTTTGTTGTTTTTGACCAAAAACTGGTCAGTAGTAACTGCTTGTGTTTTCTTTTTGTGGCCTCCTTTGTAGGTGTCAGCTGCTGAATTTGTACAGATGGCAGCGGTAGGATGGCGTCAGGAACCTGCACAGCAATGTCTGCTACTTGACCGGTAACATTTGGGCCTGGTGAATGAATATCAGAAGCATGTGGTGAAAACTGACCTGCATGAACAGATCCTGCCTGTGAGGTGTTGAATAGTGGTACATTAGTCATTCTCCAGTAATTAGCTTGTGTTTGCTGAACAACTAATGCTTCGAATGAGGTGTTGATTTTTTGCAACTGTTTAGGCACTTCAATGAAGACTCTGTGGAGATGTGCCAATTGTGATACTGTTTCTTCCTGCAGTCCAATCATCCTTTCCAGCACTGTCATCATGTCTGAATGGCGACGATTTTCTGCGTCCACTATTTTTCCCTCTGAAGCTACAATTGCATCGTATGTGGAAGTTGATGGACGATTTGGCGGTACAACAGTTTCTATTGGCACCTCTTCATGGTCACATGATTGTATTTCAGTCTCTTCTGTGGCGTCATCCTCATCATACTCATCATCCTCATCACCATGATGTTCTAAAAAGAAATGTACACATTATTAAATGGCATGTTAATGTATGCTGTGTTACTATGTAATTGTACTGTGTCCTAAGTAACACCTAACATGTTAGCATACGTTTTATAACCTCATTAAAAACTACCTTGACTTACGAATAATGTTTGGACTCAGTATGAAATATGAATGAATGAAAAGTTGCTCTAAACTCAGAAGTCCTACATGATAATTAACATCACTAACACAATACATGTTGCCTTACACTTAATTTGCACTGACACTAAGTAATCCTATTTAAAGAAGATGTGCAAAACAAATAATGCACATGACAACATAACATATAGAAGAGCACATATTATATGGCCAGCAAATGATACACTCACCTTCTAGTAGTGTTGAGCTGGCTGACCCAGGTGAAGACACTTGTTCCATCTCAGGTGACACATGTCCTCCAGGGGCAACTATATATAACAATAACATAAGTTTTACATTTACATGTGTAAATATTGAACAAACACTTATTGTATGTTCTGTATTTATGATTAACTAACAACATCAGTTCCTTAACCGAAAATGTGTGTGAAAGTGAACATAAATAGTTGTAATAACACAGTACATGCCTGTGTACTTAGAATTTTTGAGTTCCCTAACATACAACATACTATGTTTCTGCAGTAATGCGTGAGGATAAATAGATTAAATGAGTACATAAAAATCATATGTTGTGTAGTGATATCAGTATCATAATGTACATAACTATCATGAGATGACCATTCACAATGGTTATCATGAAGGTGGTCATATTGCAAAAAGTGTTGTTTTTGGTAGAGGATATGTGTGGTACATTAATCGAAGATGTGGCACACCTGAATGTGGCTGTGACTCAACAAGACAACACATGCAGTGTGTGATAATGTGTCTTTGATAGTAGTTCAACTATAGATATGAGTGAACTAATGTGTGACGTACGCTTTGATAAGTAATGAGTTGTTGGGGCATTTAGTAGCTAGAGTTAAGCTTTCAAATGAGTGTGATTAACTTCAGTTGTGCTATTCAGGTTGTAAGAAAGGTATTCCCTTCCCCAAAAAGCCTAATCAGCCACACCTTTCAATGACTTGAAACAGGTGCAAATGGTGTGAACTAAGTTGACCGTGAAATGAGGCTGTAATTAGTGTGTGTGCTGAACCCCACCCCCTCTGTTGAAGTGTATGCTGTGATGAGATATTAATTGCAGCTGCTTTAACACAATGGTAGATGAGCTAAGTAGTCATCTGCAGTGTTTAAGTTATGAAAACAATGACATAACATATGATACGTGTGCCTCATTATGCTGTCTGTATATGACATTAAGCAAAAATGGACCTTTTCATAAGCAACTATAGATGTGTTAGTGCCAGTGATGTTTGTAGGCCGTTACATGCAATTTCTTTGATGCATGCTTAAAATAGGCAGTAATGTCATGTTTGTCGGAGTAAAATCAATAAAATACACAATAATATGATACATATTTCTGTTCTGTACCTGTAGCTACTAATAATTTCTCATGAACATGTGTTACACATGTGTAGTACCCTGTTGTTCCCCATCTTCGCCCACCATCAATTGCTTCCACTGCAGCTATGCATTTTGGGTATTCACATGTAAATGAGCACGCAATGGCACGTGCTATATTAGTTACTGCTTTTAGTAGGACTACTACATATATGTCTATTTTAAGATATATATATATACAGAATCAGACATATACATATATAGATGCAGGTATGCTTATATTGTGAAGACAGTATAAAAAGCAGTGTAAATATGCAGAATAACTGTAAGCAACGACACGCCTAGTACAGTAATATTTATCACCTGCTGGAAATTGTGACGGATAAATTCCAATGTCACGGTCACCAGCCAAGCCTTCCACGACGACGGTAAGTAATTTTGGCCGAAGCAGCTCCTCCAATGGAGTCAATATGAGACGTTGTGGTGTGGGCCCACCTCCAGTGCCAGTAGCATGCACGCGTTGGTCTTGTATTTTCTTTTTCAATTTGGACCTAATATCATCAAATCTTTTCCGACAATGATACTTGTCCCTGACACTATTCCCACAGGCATTGACACCAATGACTATTGTGTCCCACATTTCTTTTTTGCTTGCTGCACTTGTCCGCCCTTGAAAAACATATAAAAGATATGAGGTAAATTAATAATAATATAAGCACCAGTTTCCTACACTAGCTGTTCCAAGAGATAGCAAACATGCTGTTTTATGTGTAATATGTGAAGCACATGAGCATTCACTACTAAACCTATACATGTTAGCAAGGTTGCATTCATATTGTATGCAGTTCTGGCAAATTGACCGCCTGTGTTTATTTGTCCTTGTAAGGCATGATAAAAAGCTGTGTTTCCACACTAATGAACATAGAAAGATATTGTGTACCCATATTTGCATATGAACAAAACTCAGATGACCTAGGATCACATGTATTTGAATAATAAATGTAAAGTTACACTTACCTACTAAATGTCCATAGAGACTGTCATAGTGCTCCAGAATGCCAGTGACAAGAGCCCTATTTTCCTGGTCATTGAAGCGAGGATTACGTGGCTTCTCCACACGTTTTTTCCGAGCAGGTTTAGGGTCAGAGCTTGGCTGGTGCTGACTGGACTCTCCTTCTTCCAATGGAAGAGCCTCCAAAAGCTGGCCACCAGCAAGCACGCCACCACCAGACACCCCATCAGCAACTGCGCCACCAGCAGCACTCCCAGCACCAGCACTCCCACTCCTAGCACCAGCACTCCCACTCCTAGCACCAGCACTCACACTCCTAGCACCAGCACTCACACTCCTAGCACCAGCACTCCCAGCACCAGCACTCCCACTCACAGCAACAGCACTCCCACTCCCAACAACAGCACTCCCACTCCCAACAACAGCACTCCCACTCCCAGCAACAACACTCGCAGCACCAGCACTCCCACTCCCAGCAACAGCACTCCCACTCCCAGCAACAGCACTCCCACTCCCAGCAACACCACTCGGTGCACCAGCAACATCACTCCCCTGAACAGTACGTTCACTCCGACGCGTACTCCCACGAGTAGCACTCCCACTCCCACCAGCATCACTCTTCCCACGCTTTGCGGGCATACTTCCAGCACTCACAAAAAACAGACAAGAAATGTACAGGCAATCACACGACCCACTTCCACATATAAAACAAGACAAAGATGTAAACAAAACAACAAAGGACAAAGCTCACCCAATACACAACAAGTCTCTCAGTCAATATGCAAATCTTCAATAGTCCAGCTCTGTGCGTCTCTCTCTCTCTCTCACTCCCAACAACACAGAGAATGATTAGCAGTACACGTTGCCTTTAAATATGGCGCGCAATCAAAAACATGCTTGTTTCGCCTGATTCAGCAAGATTTGTGATTGTGCAACCTAACAGCACCCCGCCACGCACGCCGATACACCTGTGTGTGATCGGCTCATCATCGTGAGAGTGGGCGGATTTGTTTTCGGCTTGATTTTGAATGTATTCGGCACTTACTGCATACGGAGAGGGAAAAACGCCAATAACATGACTAATCGATAAGCTTGCCGATTTCACATAATCGTCGCTTACTGCATGAGGCCCTTAGTTTCCTGTGTGATATCGATACACAACAGGAGACACCTATTACATTGATTGCGAGCCCTATGGCTGTCAGTATTTCGATCCCACGACCTCTAGTACGTCATTTTAACACCCATTATTTTATATATGTGTTGTATCAATAAAGTTTATTTTAAACCATACACTAATCACCAGAGGGTGAACTTGAGTGCTATACTGGGTTCTTCTCTACCCTTTAAAAAAAAGGTAGCTACCTATTCATTGTATACCCAAAGCACCGTTCACCGTTCACGTCCACAATTTATGAGGCAGCAGCAGGGGCTCCCCTATCACTTTAAATATATATAGCCTGGCCTTTGGCAGCTATTGCTAATTCTGTGCCTTTCCTCTGTCAGTCAAAATTTTCTCGGGGGGGGGAAACCCCCCTTATGCTGGTCGGGCTCGCTTGCCACGGTGCACTCACCACCACTTTTACGCCGGGCACTGGCCGTTAAAATTATGCCCCCCCCCCTGAAAAAATTTCTGCGGACGCCCATGGAACTAACACAGAAGCTTTTAAATTGCCACCCCACCCCCCTTTTCTGCCAGTGTCACTCATAGACTTGACAGCTGGGTTTTGATAAAATATCTGTGATTTCCCCCACCTGTTTAGGGGAGATCAGGTCAGATTTCTGAACTCTATGTTTTCTTTGTGCAAGAACTGGAAGTTCTAATTTTATCTGAGGAGGTACAGTAGAAGGAAGCTCTTAGATGTCTTCAATAAATTGAAACCCAAAGTGTTGTCTTTAGCTTGGCGCGCAGGAATAAAATGAGGATATATGCTGTACTAATAAATAATTTATCAACCTTATGCTCCCACCCTCCATACAAACACTTTTTGAATAGTCTAAAGTCCAGTCGCATGTTTACTACTCCTTAACCACACCAAAGCCCTCTTCAATTTTGTATTCACGTTACAGTGCTTTTACATGTGTTTTCCCTGAATAGTTTCCTTTCTCACATCTGTGCAATTTCACCATTCAAGAGGATGGTCTCTTCATGAGCCCATTCACCCACTCGGAGTTCTCTCCAATAAATATTACCATCTGTTTCTTATCTCTAAGCCAATTCACATTTCATGTAACCATTGATGACCATCTTAGTTTGTCTATAATTCTTTGGGTAAAGGATTTATTGAAACTTAGGCCACATACTCAAACATATTCTATTCACTATTCTATTGCGTTTTTGTAATATTTCATACCTCTTTGCTTCAGCAGTGCTTCCATTATTTACTCATAGACTACATGATAAGGACTGTTTTTGTGACCCTTGTTCCTTTCATGGTTTGTGAGTGAAGCTTTAGCCACCTTCCTGTCGTCTACTTGAGATCCCTTGAATGTCAGCAGCAACTGGGTGAATAGTTTAATAAACTGCTACTGTATCTACTTGAACACCTTCTGGTTAATTTGACAAATCTACATTTTAGGGAATTACTCCTGAAATCTCTGTTATATGGAACGGAAAGTCCCAGTGATGTAAATGAGAGTTTAAGTGCAATAGTGTCCCGATCACCATGCTATGTGTGCGTTCCACTATACAGGACCCAGGCAGATGATGTCATCGCACAAGGACGCAACAGAATGGAAAGCGCATACGCAGAGATTGCAACACACTATGCTACGTGTGCGTTCCACTACACAGGACCCAGGTCGATGATGTCATCGCACATGGACGCAGCCTAAGGACCCGGATGTTGAAGAACTGCGAAGGCAGCCATGAGGCATAGGAGCAGAAGAAACAGCTGAAGGAGGTTGATATAACTATACTAGAAATACGGACATTGGAGGAAGGGATATTTTCAGCACATGTTTACAATCAGTGCTAATTGGACAGATTGCATGATGGGGATTCGGGCGCTATTTAAAGGTTGTTATGGGATTGTGTTTTATGCCACTATGTCACTTGATAAAGACCTCTGAGGTCGAAACGTTGTGTTGGCTCAGTAAATGAGTTTAGTTTTTCTAAATCCGTTGTGCCCTGTGATCCTTCCACTACCGATAACCACTATCACAGTTTAATGAATAATTCCCTTTGACTCTTCACATTACTGACTATACCCTAACTCTTTTTGGTGGAGGTCACAGTACACCTGGCAATCTTTTGATAAAAACTATAAGAAGTGGCAAGAGTATCAAACTTTAATGCTCAATGTTTTAGCTGCAAATCAATGTTAGATGATGACATCGTTTGAAGATTCCTACAAGTTTATTGGCATTGACTTCTTGTGATTCCAAAATGAGATTACTCTCTACTACAGATTTCTCCCTTGATATCAATAGGATCAGCACAAAATCCCAATCACCTATATGGGACATAGGTATCTGGCAGCGCCAGAAGGCATTTTACGCAATACTACAGATTAGTAAATATAAATATGGGCCATTGTTGGCGATGCCAATGGTTCTCATCGTGTATAGATGCCGGGTAAGTAACACTCCCAGACAATTGCTAAATAAAAATGCACACCAACTCGGGCACAATAATTAAAAAAAAAAATGATAAATGTATGTCTATGCTGCTCCATTTTTATATTATGTCTCCTAATTATACACAACTGAGAGGTTTTTAGTTTTTGCAAGATTCATTACCCCAGTCTATTTTAGTCCATTTTTGCCTTGAAAGGTTATGTGGACAAGACCGTTATGAACCAAGTCATATTATCCCTAATGTGCACTGTACATCAATATTCTTTGCAGTCATCATATTTTACATAATAAGCATATAATCGTCTCTTGTGACACGTTATTTTTCTCTCTCATCGTCAGAAAACAGCTAATTTGAAGCCACAATTTCACAACGTTTTTGTTTGTGTTCAAGGCTAGTTTCTGACATGAGACAAAAAGGAGCATGCCTCAGGTGAATATTGCAGAATATCTGCTGGCTTCAGCAGAGTCACATATTTAGCTGAATTGAAAAGCACTTACTTTAGAAGCTAACATTCATTTTGGCATCACCTAACAATTAATTAGTCTCTAATGTCCCTATATTACGGGATTCTGAAGGTTTTTCAATGCAATCTTGGAAAATTCCAGTAACTATATATATGTAGAAATTATGGGTATATGTACAGACGAAACACTGAGTATTCTAAAGCTTGCCTTAAACTAGCCCGGTTACATTTTGGGTACATGCTGGGTGTAACCTGTCTAGTTTAAGGCAAGTTTAAGGCATTTCTGCATTGACTAATGACCCATAGGATTAACACAGCAGGGGTCCCTGGCAGTCCCATTCAGTTTGAATGGGACTGCCAGGGACCACCGCTGTTAATCTGATGGGCCATTAATCAATGCAGAAATGCTGGGTCTAGTTTAAGGCAAGTTTAAGGCATGTATCCAGCATGTACCTAGGTGTACCTGGGTCTTTTTGGCGATTGCCACTAGTTTGTGTTAGAATAACCGTGGTCACTACAGTATAATATATATATATACTAGCTGATATACCCGGCGTTGCCCGGGCGTGGAAGGGCAGGGGGCATGGAGTGGAAGGGGGGGGGGGCAAAGGGCAGGTGGGGCAAAGGGCAGGGAGGGGGGGGGAAAGGGCAGGGAGGGGGGGACTCAATCCCCCCCCCCCCCTCCAGATACTATCCCTTATCCACACTCTAGTTCTGACCAGGGGGTCTGTTTTTTGTATCCTAGGCAGCCCCTTATGTATAATTGACCATTTAAACATAGGGAAGTATATACTACGTCACATCTTTTTGGTTAGCGCTACCTGTTTTGTTGTTTTTAAATGATCATACACATAATACATTCACATTTTTAGCACTGTAATACAAACATATAAGCAAGCCATGTTCTTCTTCTGTTCTTGCTTTAAATCCATCTGCTGCTGCTCCTCTGGCTCCTCATTGGAATCGTTAAACCTGGTACTCACACTAATGTTTGGATGTGTGACATTTGGTATGTTGAATATGTGTACTTTGTAGGTTACTAATTTTTGGTTCTATTGATAGACAGATAATATTCAATTGTAGGGGATGTGGCCAATACTATTGATTGAATTATACTGTTACAATGTCTGCTTAGGTATAAATACTACTCTTCTCCAGATCCCGAAAATTTAAATAACTCAGAGATTAAGTGCCAATTTAAAACACATAAACTGGTGTCATTTAGTTTTTGGTACAGTAATTTAGGTCTACAACATATATTGTACTTCCGGTGTAAGTTACAAACATGATAAATATTATATTTATTATAATTATATTTTATATATATATTTTTTACTCTTTTCCCCTTCAAATTCCATTTTTTCTTATTTAAGACTTGTAATATCAATTGTCAAATTAATTGATGGTTGATTACATATATAAGAATAATATACTATTGACATATGTCATTTTAATTATTTCCAATCAAATTGCATTCTCCCTTTATGTCCCAATTTTGGACTTATTCTCTAGTATCTCAGTTAGGTCCTCATAACATTATATGATATATATTAAAATTGTTAGTTGTGATTTATGTGTTTAACTAATTAATCAATCAATGCAAATTTCTCCCTATAAATACTGTGAAGGGGTGTTTAGTGGGAACCCCTGATGAAGTCATCATCGATGACGAAACACGTAGGGCGTGGTTTGACTGAGGCCGTCATTTGCCCATGAACATTGTTACTATCGGATGTGAGACGTTGGCTCCTGTGTCTCCCGCGATTCTGCTACCGGCACAGAGAATTTCTATTTGCTGGTTCCCGGAAGGACTCTTTTCGCTGAACACTCAATAGGAGGGACTCTATTTCTGGCTATCCGGTTACACGAAGGAGGGTCACGGGAGGACGCTGCTGCCTCGAGCCGGACCGAGAGGACCGCGTTGCTGGCACATGAGAGCCTATCTCATAAATGCTTTATTTTGCAGTACTCTTGTGAGTGGGCATTTGTTTGATTTTATGTTCCTTCAATATATAATTTATTACGTTAATGCACTAGGTGTGCGCCTGTTTTTTTCTTCTTTTTCACAGATTTGGTCAGGGATTGGTTATCCCTTTGAAACGGGCTGCAATTACCTAGATGCAATTGACATTGGAACAGGACTTTGTTTTTTCAAAGGTTTTTTCATTCATTCATTTCTTAAGATTTTTTATTCAGTATATTTTTATATACTTTTTACTTTTTATTTTTTCATCTTTATTAAATAGTATTGTGTTTAATCAATTAGTTAATTATGTACTTGTATCCCTTTTGAGATCACAGGTTCTTATCATTGTGTATTAGCCATCATCACACCGCCCCACTAGACACATTCATGGTTAGGTTAAATAGTTCTTCATTTTAATAGCTTTGGTCAGGATATATTAGAGGCGCTACTTCATTGTCTTTTGTTTTTGTTCTATATATATCACTCAGAAGTTAGCAGCCATTTTATATTTCTGAGAATTATTTGCATATAAATTAGACTAATTATTATATTGTCTGTTTTAGTTACATATTATTGGGAAATTGTTTCATGTTATAAATCCCTTTATACTACAATTACTAAAATGATGCAAAGCTGTGAAGAACGTTTAGCCAGGAGGAATACATTTGCAAATATTATAGATGAGGACCCCGTTGTAGTTCTAGAGAAAAATGTTGATTTAAAGAACAATTTTCAGGAACAGGAGAATTTTACAAAGGATGGTTGGACCTGCTCTCCCTCCAGAATTATTTGGATATTAAATTAGTCCCAAGAGGTTTGAGAATTACAAAAAAACAACATTTGAGACAAATGAGACATTTTCAGCCAGTTGGAATGCTACTCTGGAGGCCTGCTCTGTCTCCCTCATCAAGCTTTTGGTCTCTTATAGACAAGAGAGACTAGAAGTGTTGGGGAGGGAGATAGCCCAGGTACAGGAGGTTATTAAACCATTTGAAGGTACGGAAGAATTCATCTCATTGGATGAAAGGGTACATAAAAGGGTGGTTGCATTTGAGAAAGAAATCATTGAGAGGAAAACAAATAAACTCAAACGTGACAAGGACGATTACGCAAATGATAGAGTAAGGAACTGGAGAAGGAAAAAAGATTTTCATCAACATCGTACATATGGTGGATCTAATTCTGGTTATAGAGATGAGAACAGAGATACCAAACATCAGAAAAAACCTATATCTAATGAGAAAGAGAAAAAAGAAATCATCACATTGATAAAAGAGGCTAGGATGGATAAGAAAGAGAATTCGAAGGCTCCACCCACTACTCCCTCTGCAAATTGCTCCACCTCCAATCATTACTCTGTATTGAGGGATGATTGTGAGAATATGGGGAAACCCAAGAGCAAGGTGCGGAGGGACCAAGGGAAGGTGCAAGATCTAAGATTACCTCTAAGGGTTCTAATCAAACAAATACTGTTTCACCAAATAGAACCAATAAATCCACCTCTTTTTTAGAGCAAAGAGAAAAGGAGAAGAAATATCCACTTTAGGAGAAACAGTCTCAACAACAACCCCGAAGAAAACGAGATTCAGGGGAGTCAGAGGAGGAGCAAAAAAGCAAGGACAGAAGAAAATGAGAACGATGGAAGCCAAGCCAACCAATTATGGTATTTATAATCTTTCATCACATACACTCACTCCATATCACATATCACTTTTAGCTAAAGGATTATCGTTTTCTCCAAATAGTATACCTAATAGGTTTGATCTATTTGTGGATTTAAACCGGTACATCCGTAAACTGACCCTAATGCGGCATTATTCTCTAAAAGGGGAACAAAATCTGGAATTAAATTTCAATACTCAAGAAATAGAATGTATCAATGCCCTTACCTCTTTTTTGGTTGCATTGGATAATACTGATATTATCTGCAACAGTACACAGAAATCAGACATTATAGATACATTGATGGATCCTCTTATGAAAAGAACAGCATTTGAGGGTTAACTAAGGGAAAACTCCTTGCTAGATTTTACAACTCATGAAGAAGAGTTTAATAAACTGACAGATCCCAACCTAGTTTTGAATATAACTGACCCTGAAAGTACATTAAAGTATAGATCGTCCCCATTCGTTCCAAAATCGGTATATTTTCCCTATCAATCAAAGGGGAACTTTATCGATACCTTTTATACAGTAGTTCTCAGGGACCTTGAGCGGTTGTGCCAAAATAATGTGGAATCAAAACAAAAAAATCTGACCAAAGAAGAAAATTTAGCTCTGACAAATATAAAAAATAATTATGAGCTCATTGTTCGGCAAGCAGACAAAGGTGGGGCAATTGTCCTACAGGACCGTGCAGACTATTTACGTGAAGTTTATCGTCTTCTGCATGACGCCATATCTTATGATGTTCTAAATGAGGACCCAGTTGTGAGTTATCAGTTGGAATTTCGGAATCTCCTCCAGGATGCATTCACTAAAGGGATTATTACTAAATTAGAGCACACATTTTTATTTATTAAACAGCCTAGAACACCTATATTTTACCACATTCCAAAATTGCACAAAGACACAGTAAATCCACCAGGGAGGCCTATAATATCGGGGGTGGGGTCGATGACATTGAATGTGTCCCAATATGTTGACTATTATTTACAACCATATGTCACCAATTTACGTTCATATATACGGGACACATTGCATATCATTGATTCCACCTCCGGTATTACTTGGAAAGATACCTTTCACTGGGCAACATGCGATGTATCTTCACTGTACACATGTATAGATCACACAAAAGGTATCCAGGCTATTAACCACTATCTTGAATTAGATTTAAATATGCACCCTTCACAGAGGTTATTTCTTTTAGCATGCATTAAATTTATTTTAAATCACAATTATTTCTTGTTTGAAGACACTTATTATTTACAAATCTGTGGAACGGCTATGGGACCAGATTCGCCCCCAGTTATGCTAATCTCTACATGGGACTGTGGGAGAGTATCCATGTTTGGGAGAATGCTCGTCTGGGGGGGGTTCTACGGCCGTTTCAAAGATGATATTATTATTATTTGGGATGGTGAGAGGGAGATCCTGGAGGAGATTCTAACTTCTTTCAACGATAACCAGATGGGCCTGAAATTCACTTAAACTATACATCCAGATACCATCATTTTTCTGGACCTGGAGTTATTTATAAGTGGTGAACAGCAAATCCAGACAAAAACACACTTTAAATCTGTATCGACCAACAGTTACTTACAATATGGCAGTAACCATTATAAAAAATGGCTAAACAATGTACCAAAAAGTCAATTTCACAGGATTCGGTGCAATTGCTCAATGGATACTGATTTTTTGTTACAAGGCAAAGATCTGTCAAATAAATTGCAGGAGAAAGGCTATGACATGTCTATTGTTAATAAAGCATTTTTAGATGCCAGCCTTTTAAATCGGGACACATTACTAGAACAATCTAAAGCTAAATCAGAGTCGCTGCTTAAAACCAGGAATGGGGGGAAAAAAGGGGGAATTACACCAAAATTTATTACTCAATTTAATCAATCTGCCCACCAAATTAGAAATATTCTAAACTGTCACTGGAATATTGGACGCAACGATCCCGTAATTGGTCATCTATTACCTAAATATGCTCCCATAGTATTCAGAAAAGCAAGGAGTATCAAAACTTTGAAAGCCCCAAGTAAATTAAAAACTAAGAGAATAGATCATTCCGATTCAACCAAAAAAGTGGGGAACTTTGGATGCGGGAGAAGCCGCTGTCTTACTTGTAGACATATAATAAAAACAAATACATTTTCATCATATTCAAATGGCACCTCATATGAAATAACAGATTACATCAACTGCTTAAGTGAATATGTTGTTTATCTTATTTCATGTGAATGCTGCCTACAATATGTAGGCCGTACATCAAGGGCTCTAAGTACATGGTTCTTGGAGCACCGAAGAAATGTTATTCATGGGTGCCAAACACATAGCCTCTCCGCCATTTTTGTATTAATCATCACAAGGATCCAAAATCCCTATCTGTTATGGGCATTGAATTCATTCCCCCTTCCTATATGGGAGTGGATCGTTTCCAAAGATTATGTACAAGAGAAACGTATTGGATGTACATTTTGGATACCACATACCCAAAGGGACACAATGACCATATTGACATAAGTACCATAGTTTGATCACTCAAAACATTGGGTGATCTTCCGGAGGTCTGGGTTGAATGCTTTTGCATTCACATCCGGGCTATGGTCATATGTCTGGTCATTGAGGGTCGATTTATATATATATATACACTATGTGATTATGCACTTTCAAAAATAATTCTAATATTGTAATATTGAAATGGTATTAGTGGTCAGTTTATAGGATGTACATCACTAATTATATTGTTGTATCTGGTTTTTATTCACAAATGGTCTTATAATAATTTCATTTAAATATATAGGTTTCACTTATTATACACATTTAATTTACACAATACACAACAAGCACACATCAATATTTTACATATTTATATTTATATAAAGTTTTAGGTTTATTTATATTAATATTTAGTTAGATTAATATAATTTTATATAATAATAATAAAAAAATTCATATACACTACACATTTAACATAAATATAAAATTCTAGATATGAGTCACATACATTATATACACATATATAGGTCACATCACAACCATATTAGCACATTCATTAATCACATTTTTTCACATACAGTTTTAATTATAACAATATATAGTTAGGTTTTATATAATGTAATGATCATACACATAATACATTCACATTTTTAGCACTGTAATACAAACATATAAGCAAGCCATGTTCTTCTTCTGTTCTTGCTTTAAATCCATCTGCTGCTGCTCCTCTGGCTCCTCATTGGAATCGTTAAACCTGGTACTCACACTAATGTTTGGATGTGTGACATTTGGTATGTTGAATATGTGTACTTTGTAGGTTACTAATTTTTGGTTGTATTGATAGACAGATAATATTCAATTGTAGGGGATGTGGCCAATACTATTGATTGAATTATACTGTTACAATGTCTGCTTAAATATAAATACTATTCTTTTCCAGATCCTGAAAATTTAAATAACTCAGAGATTAAGTGCCAATTTAAAACACATAAACTGGTGTCATTTAGTTTTTGGTACAGTAATTTAGGTCTACAACATATATTGTACTTTTGGTGTAAGTTACAAACATGATAAATATTATATTTATTATAAATATATTTTATATATATATATTTTTTACTCTTTTCCCCTTCAAATTCCATTTTTTCTTATTTAAGATTTGTAATATCAATTGTCAAATTAATTGATGGTTGATTACATATATAAGAACAATATACTATTGACATATGTCATTTTAATTATTTCCAATCAAATTGCATTCTCCCTTTATGTCCCAATTTTGGACTTATTCTCTAGTAACTCAGTTGGGTCCTCATAACATTATATGATATATATTAAAATTATTAGTTGTGATTTATGTGTTTAACTAATTAATCAATCAATGCAAATTTCTCCCTATAAATACTGTGAAGGTGTAAGGAATCTGCTCCACGGTTTACTGGTTGCCTTACCTTGCAGACCGGTGCAGTTCTGGATCAGCTCTCCTGAGGTTTGCTGCAGCCTGGATTCACTCATCAAAGCAATACACACTCCCTCTGGTATCTACTACAGCTGTGCAGCCTATCACTGCAACCTAGACTTGCATTCATTCATTGGAGCAGTACCTTCACACCCCCCTCCGGGGATTGGCCCGCTGGCCTTTAAGTACTGTCTTCCCATAATGCTCCCTGCCGAGCATAGTCCTAACTGGATGTCTACTGTTTTGCCACAAGCCCTCGCTTGATCTCCTATGCTGATGCCAGGTTCCGCCCTGCGTCCTTCAGCTTCCTTCAAGCCGCTTGTTCTCCTATGCTGATACCAGGTTCCGCCCTGCGTCCTTCAGCTCCCTTCAAGCCGCTTGTTCTCCTATGCTGATACGGAGGTTCCGCCCTGCGTCCTTCAGCTTCCTTCAAGTTCCCGCTTGTTCTCCTGCGCTGAAGCAAAGGTATCCCCTATGTCTTCAGCTTCCTGCTTTCCTGCACTGAGGCAAAGGTATCCCCCGCGCTCTTCAGTCTCCTGATTCCTGCACTGTAGCGGAGGTTTCCCTGTGGATCTTCAGCTTCCTGGTTCCTGGGGCCTACTCTTTCCCTAATCTAGAGAGGCCGTGTCCTGGTTCCTGCGCTGTTACAGAGGATTCCCCAGCCGCTCAGGACTCTTGCGCTGTAGCACTGGTGCACCCGTGCAGCAAAGCGGTGTGCTATTCTGGTCTGCCTACCATCTCCTGTGACCAGTACCATGGGCCATGGTCGTCGCTCGCGCAGAGGCCAACCCCGCGCTCCTAAGCTGAAGCGGGGCTCTCCTGACTACCTGTTGCCGAACTCTTGCCTGAACAATGGTTATCCTGATATCTCCTGTCCTGACCCTGGCTTGTACAACGACGACGCTGTCTTCTCCTTTCCTGATCCTGCTACGTTTGACAACGAACTGCGCAATCCGGATCAGCCTGCGCGGTCTCAGGTCGGTGCTTTTACAACCCCACCTCAGCCTCGCGGTCTGACACTGAAGACAGAAACAGGCATCTCACAACCCTGACCGAATCGTTCAGACAGAAGGGATACAAACCAAAGACTATTGCCAAAACTATTACATCTGCACTAAAAGCCCCACGAGAACACCTGCTACAATACAGACAGAAAGAACCTACCACACGCATACCACTAGTGACCACATACAACCCTACCCTGGAGGGAATACGAAAAATAATCAAAGATTTGCAACCCATGCTGACAGAGGATGCGACAGTAAAAGAAATCTTTCCCAAACCTCCCATTCTTGCATTCCGGCAACCACCAAACCTCAAACAGAAATTAGTCAGCAGAAAACTTCACAACGATTTTAAAGACATGAATAACGGCACAAAACCGTGCAGCAACACACGCTGCAAACTCTGCAAACATATTTGCCAGGATCCCACAGCCAGTCACAACCATAGAACATTCAATGTTAAATGATCATACAGCTGCACATCCACGAATACAGTGTATATGATTCAATGCAACAAATGTGACCAAGGTTGCTACATTGGGGAAACCAGCCAAAAATTACAAGGAAGAATGAATATGCACAGACACTCTATACTCCATCACGAAGAAGGAAGATACTGCTCACCTGTGGGACATCACTTCTCACAACCAGATCATTCCATAAATGATTTAAAAATCAAAATCCTCAATGGAATGTTTAAAAGCACCCAAGAACGGAAAACATTTGAGCTCAGAATGATAAGACTCTTTGACACCAAAACCAAGGGACTTAATGTGGACATGGGTTTTCTCACACCCTACCAAAATTGTCTGTAATTATCCTGCTTGCCTCTATTCTGTAAGGAATCCACTACTGGCTTTGACTATTGCCTTGCAGACCTGTGCAGTTGCAGGCTTCCTCTGGCAATCTATGGCACAGGTGCTGCCTCTCATTGCAGCTTCTGCCCTGTGCTGCTTCATTGGAGGAGTTCTCACACACCCTCCTCCTGTGATTGGATCTCCGCCCTTTATATTCTAGGCGTTGGCTCTGAACCAGCACCGAGCATAACTATTCATATCTCTATGTTACTGACTCTGCCACAAACCACCCCAGGCCTCTCTCCTAGCGTTCTTACCTTCCAAGTTCCTGAGTATCCAGAGGCCTGGTCCTGGACGTCTGTGCTGAAGCGTTGTTGCCAGCACTGGCC
>WSYH01008907.1:7774-27589 GCA_036426205.1 Ascaphus truei | reverse complement strand
CCTAGCAGGACCCCCACTCACAGACAGCACTCACAACCCACGCGCCACCCGCCGCCTCACACCCTAGCAGGACCCCCACTCACAACCCACGCACCACCCGCCGCCTCACACCCTAGCAGGACCCCCACTCACAGACAGCACTCACAACCCACGCGCCACCCGCCGCCTCACACCCTAGCAGGACACACGCCTCACATTTTTACATCACTTATGGCACCAAAATATACATTGTACTGTGGTGTGGTTACAATAAACCATTTTTATACAACATCGTATCACATTTTCTTCCATCTTTCTTTTCAATATTATTATCCAACCTTTACAACAAATACTCACCTATTGTTCCACAATTTATAAATAATACTACCTATTACGCATTTACATCCCGGGCAACGCCGGGTCTCTCAGCTAGTATATATATATAAACAAAAAGAAGACAGAGAGTGCATGCCCCATAGTGTATTATTGTACATTTAATTAAAGGGGGGGGGGGGGGGTGGAAGGGGGAATAAAAACACTGACAAAGTGGATGTATAAAACAGGCAATTTGTGATAAAAATCACAAACGAGGCAAGCACCGTCCCGTGTCACGTTGGCAGTCCAACAGGATATCTTCAAACGATTCACCAGATAGCGTTCATCCTCTAATAATGATCAATAAAGTCCTCCACGCAATGTGGCATACGAGTAAAGCCTTAGTAAAACACCCTGCACGCTCCGGCCGTAAAGCGTGTACGTGACGTGATGACGTAATGTCGTGGTGTACGTCCCTGACGCGTTTCGTCACAATACTGCAACTTTATCAAAGGGAAATAACATGAACAGTGGTGGCTGCAAATATGTATACCAGAGCGTCTAGGTTGATTGGTGAAACAGCTTAAATGGCCAGACCCCCAAATGACGCAATTAGCTATGAACGGCATTACATTCAAGCCCATGGGGGGGGAAACATAAGGGAACACCCTAGCATTCTTAGTAATAGTATTATACGTGGTATACTTATAGCAGCCAAGATCAAGGTAAACAAAAAGAGCTGTTTAAAACTATTTAAAAAATCTATACAATATAACATACAATTTGCAAATAATATACAATGACTTACATTAAAAATAATATACAATGACTTACATTAAAAATAATATACAATGACTTACATTAAAAAGCAAAAGAGCAAAAATCATTCTTTATATACATTAGTATGTAAATGTGTAAATGAACATATAATATAACCATAAATACACATGTATAAACACAGATTAATTGATATACATAAAACCTATCAAAAACAACCATAAAACCTAACCAAAAACAATCTAATTTTTGTGCACATACTTTTTTTTTTACACTGCTTTTGACACGCACACGCACACGCACACGCACACGCACACGCACACGCACACGCACACACACACACAATAAAGAATATCACTTGTGAGCACATTCACATGTCTTAGGCAGGTCTGCAACCCTGCCTTTCACCATTATCACCTAGCACACAGTGCTTCCACCGCAGCAAGGGATTCTGGGAAATGACATGCAAATGAGCACAAAATGTGTCACCTTTTGCCTGGAATATCCATTCACATGTAGCCCATATAAGCAAATGCTCTGCTGTTCACACAGCTTTTAAGCCCAGCATGGGATTAGATGCAAAGCAAGTTAAACCACTCTCAGGCATGTTTCAACTGTAATGGGTCTCATCAGTGTGAAGTTGGTTGTTCTGGCTTTGCAATATTTCTAGGCTGGGTAGGTTTACCATATACGATTAATCTCCAGATAAGCAAGTGTTAGAGAAATAGGAAGATAGATAGTGACGTACAGAATATAAAGGAAGCTAGATAGGTAAATCCATAGATAGATTTGGGATAAAAAAAAAAGGGAGAAACATAGTGATGTTTAGCTAGATAAATTGTAGTATATATATATGTATAGGCACATGGAGATATTATATGTACAGTAAGAGAAGGAGATCAGTCAGTAAAGGCACTGACTGGGAACAACAACACTGAGTTTAAAGCATGAGCACCTGGTTCAATTCCCGGTGTTGGCTCCTTGTGAACTTGGGCAAGTCACTTTATCTCCCTGTGCCTCAGACACCAAAAACATAGATTGTAAGATCACCTGGGCAGGGACTGTGTCTGTAATAATCCTATGTACTGCGCACTATATTGTAATTGTAATTATGGCTGTGTAACATCTTAAAGTGTAACATTGAAAGTGTGGAGATAATTTTGGAGATTTATTTGGAGGTGAAGATTGGAGGAAGACCTTGACTCTGCACAACAACAACTCTGCAGCTGTGAGAACTTGACTTTCTAAATGCTCTGATTCTTTGTAGTCTTCCTATCCTCCAATACCTGCTGTCTCCTCCTGCATCTCACTATGCCCTCCCTACTGCTTTTTCTGTTTACTGTTTCCTCACTCCTTTGTGAACTTCTCTGTTCTCTCCAACTTCCCCACTCTCCACTGCACCATTATGTATACACCTCTCTCCCAACAACTTATTTACTCCTCAATAAAAAACACCCACACAAATCCTCTATTCACACCATCTACTCCTTCCTGCTGCTGGGGATCTCCCCTAAGTGTGAACCCAGACATTCACACCTGAACTAACCCATGCATCCCTGCCATCTCTTCCCCTGTAAATGGTGTTAACCTTCTGATCTAACACTCACCAACCTTAAAACTCACCCACAAGTTAAGCATCCCAACAGCCTGCACTCATGGTTACTGTCCCACACTCGGCCACTCCTACCACCCATTGTGGCCAAGCACTGCCATAAACAGCACTTATTCCCTCACCTACTGTCTCTGTAACTCTCCCATCAAACATCTTAGATTGTAAGCTCTTCAGGGCAGGGATTTCCTTTCATATTGTCTGATTTTGCTGCACTTATTGTATTATTATAATTCCCTGTACTGTATGCTTTGTGAAGCGCTGAGTACACTTTTGGCGCTATATAAAGAAAGACATACAATACAATGTGCTTTAGAGAAAAGCGCTATATGAAATTAATGTGTTATTATTATTATTATATGAAGTTAGTCAGGGACACGCACACCTTTTTGTAGCAAAATTGTCTACTACTTCTTCAGAGTTCGGGTCCAGGGGAGAGACAGAAGAACTGTACTCCAACTCAACCATGCCATGATTGATAAGAACAGCGCATCACCTGTTTTGTCAATCTAGGTCCATGGAAGCCCCTTCACTTCCATCAGCCGTGGGCAGCGGTGGTCATGTGATCGCCACTGAAGTGATCACATGACCAGAAATGGAGGAGGACTTCCAGGAACGTAATGGTTACATTTTTCAAAAGTCGACCAACTGGAACATATATTCTGACTGTCCGGCAGCTGTGCTATGGAATTACAATACCAATACTTGACATGATAACCTGGAATCCAGGGCTGCGCAGTCAAATTCTGGGTCTGAAACTGTAAATTATTCCGCGTTGCATTGAGCGTTTGACAGACAGCTCTATTCATGCAGAAACCAAAGACATCTGAGTGGTACATTTAGCCCTCAGAGTACAGGATGGGCAGCCAATCAGAACAGAGCACTCGTGACGAGTATTATATATTGTCATCCTATTGAAAAAATAAAATTCCATTCACAGTACACAACAGTTGTGACCTTTACAGCTGGTGCTGGAAGGCACTGCAGTGCCTGGCAGAGTAATGAGCGGCCACAATATCCAGCAGTGACCTGGTTAATACGTTTGTCTACGTAACACAGGCAATGGCCCTACGGATATACCCGGCTTCATTATTCCATTTCGATGGGGTATATTGTGATAGTTATTGTGTGATATTCTGCACCAATCCTGACATTAAATCACACGGAAACTCTGTGATATACTGCATTACAATGGGACATGAACAGCGCCGTCTTAACAGCATTATAGGGCCCCGGGCAAAGCAGTGCACAGGGCCCGGCCTACACAACCACTCACAGGAATAAAAATGGGGATTATCGATAAAATAGCCGTTAATTGCCTCCCGCGAATCCGTTACCATATTCTGCTTCCATAACATTGCAAGCAATAAAAACGGCGACATTTCTCTCGCGAATGCAGACACGCCAACTCTCCGCTGCAAGCCGTCATTTTTCTCCTTCTACCGAGTTAGCGGGAGATTTGAATGTTGAGGCGGGTGATCGGAACATTAGTGTTAAATTCTGGTCTGTGCATGGATTAGCGTGGGGCCCCTATGCTCTAGGGGCCCCTGGGCAAATTCCCAGCGTGCCCATGTGTTAAGACGGCCCTGGACATGATGAGATTTCTGGGGGAACAATGAAGCGAGCTACATTTATATGTCAGGTCAGAACACTATTTAAAACCAGAGACAGAACATAAAACACAGACAGAGCTCAGTGCACATCCAGTGAAACTCATACACGGTAGGTCAGAACACTATCCTTACGAATAGGACCTCCTGCCGCGTGAATCCCCTGGTGCCGTGACCGCAGGTAACCGCGGCATCGGAGAAAGTAAAGTTTGCTACCTCTGTATGCACTGTACAGCGCCAGGAAGTTTGTCAGCACTACTGTATGTAAGAAAAAAATATTAATATTGTTTTCTAAGACAGTGTTTGCTTTAAGAAAGTCTTTCAAGTTTCATTAACAGTTCAGGACTTTCTACTTCCTCTGGATCATTTTATATGCTGCAATATAGAGTAACACTGAGCATGAATGTACCATTCCTTTTTTGTGCACGTTGAAAATATATACGCAGTGCAAAAATATTCCTGCCCAGTGGCCACCAGATGTACCTGCAAAGCAATTTGTACAGAAAAGTACTGTTTAATGCAAAGTGCATAAGCATTGTGTAATTTAGGCTAGGTAATTGTAAGTACTGTCCTTATGAATGCAGCTATTTACTTCTGAAAGTCAAAAGCGTATGCCATTAAATAGGCAACTGGCTGGATGACAATAAAATATCACTTTTTTTGTTATGTTTATATCAAGTTCGTCAGATGTAATATACAGATACAGAAGAGGGGCTGAAGGTTGGAGCTGTGTGGCCCTGCCATTGCCTTTTCAACAGGTGAACTCGGTTCAAATCCCAGCTTCTTATGAACTTGGGAAGGTGGCTCAACGTCACCAAAATTAGATTGTAAGCTCTGCAGGGTGGGGAGAGTTGTATGTACAGCACTGCTTATATTGTCATCACTATATATGAACGTTACTCAAATTATTGTATGGTAATTTTATTAGACTATTATTGTGTTTGCTTTTATGTGACTTTGATGTACAATACATGTCATTATTCTTTCCCTTCCATGAGTGCAGAGAAAACCTTTTTCTTCCCACCTTTGTTTGTTTAAATGTTCCTTAGGCTATGAACAAGGTGTTAGTGAAATTAGGTAAGTCTGATACAATATGTTTAATGGAGTATGCATTTCAGGTTACAATGTTTACAAATATTTCAAAGAAAATGTAAGAATATATATTTTTTTATATTAATACTTCTCTGTTATATTTAAAGAAATTAATCAATCATCTTGTTTGGACCTTCAGGACACACGGTACTGTATCAATTCCATCCATTTAAATTAGTCCTACATGGTACTG
Organism: Ascaphus truei; assembly: GCA_036426205.1. Taxonomy (NCBI): domain Eukaryota; kingdom Metazoa; phylum Chordata; class Amphibia; order Anura; family Ascaphidae; genus Ascaphus; species Ascaphus truei. The sequence goes on along the minus strand of WSYH01008907.1, from coordinate 22,014 downwards.
CACCCAAATACTAACACTTATACCACCACTATAGGAGAGTTCCATTGACATGCCTGGGACTCAAATCTTTTCCAGAGCTTCACAGTATTGAAAAAAGCCCTCAATGTTTCAATAATGATTCAATTTCAGCAGCAATACATGTGACAATATTATAACACATAAAGGGAATAAGTGCTTAAGACATAAAACAATAGGAAAAAGAGTCCCTGACCCAAAGAGCTTATGATCTAAGTGGTAAGTAGGGAGAACTTACAGAGACAGCAGGAGGACCAAGGTCAGTGCATATGAGCTGTATAGTATCAGCCAGCGGAGCCACCCATACGCTTTGTTAAAGAGGTGTCTTTTAAGAATGTAGAAATTACACAAGGACCCGGTTTAGGAGAGATATCCCCTGAAGCATTATTACCTACGGCTGACTTTCATTCGCTTCAACTGATGTTAACAATAATACACCGTGTTAATGACCCTACAGCTTAGTGACAATACCAAACAGCTCCCAATTCAATCTGCCCCTCCGCGGTTATGCGCTTGGTCATGGGCACGGATGCCGTTCATTTGAAATCATCAACCAGTTGCCGTTCAAAACGGTGATCCCTCAGACTCTGGAAACCAATGATGCCGAAAGGAATAGAAGGGGTTTTTTTTTGTGTGTGAATCACTGATTTTTATTCATTTCACAGCTTTGCAACATTTTATTATTAGTTGATTTTTACCATTGGAGACATCAAGGTTTATGCATCTTGCTGCTTCATATTTCATGCACTATATACTTTATCAATTACCTCTTCCAGCCATATCTCCAACCAGTTTTGAAAGTCTAATTTATTTTCAGTGTGGGTTATTATAAAAGCCAGATTAATTTACCTATTATTAGAATTTGGGAAGGAATGACCTTAACCATCCATCAAGGTCGGTGTTGTTTTTGAGGGGAGAGAAGGATAAGAACAGACTACAGAACAGCTCTCTTTATATGACTGAGGTTGTACAGGAACAGTCTTCTCTGTTGATTCAAAATGCATTCTGGAGATTTGTTTTAACAAGAGCTGTGTTACTTATATATTGTCGGTGCATATCTCTTTAGCCATACAGTACATACTCATGCATTTAATCATTTACTTGTACGATTAAAAAATATTTTATCTGGGGAAAATGAATCATATATTTATGTTCTGGTATAAAAAGGGCATTGAACAGAATTAAGACTAACAAGTTTGACCTTTATGGTGTCCTACAGAGGAGCCAGACAGGGGTGACACGGAGTGGATGTCACAAGTAGACATTGTCGAACCTGTCAATCTGCTGATTTTCCTGGGTCTTTGAGAGCAAATCCGATCTGCTCACCAAAATCAGTCTCCGGATTGGGTATTAAAAAATCCCAGCGGGTTTTTAAGAATCCGAACTTGGATTCAGTCTTGGATTTAACCACCACCACCACCACCACGCAAAAACTATATTTCAGGTTCATCTTCTGATTTTTACTCGAATCTGCCTTTTGAGACTAATCCGGGAAAATCCACAGGTCAAAGGAAATGGCAAATCCGTGTCGGATTTAGGCAGACATTTTACACATCCCTAGTCACAAGGGCCACCAGCATGTAAGTGGCTACAATCCATTTTTTGCTTGTGTAACACCCCTATCCCCTCCTAAGGGAGATTTGAGGGTACATGGGTGTTTGTCATGCTGGTGCTCACCTGTTCACAGAAGGCTGAGTGTCCGCGATGTTGTAGGGAATGGGAACACAGGAAACTTCTAGGATGGTGAAGGGCATCCATCCTGCAGGGTTATTCCAGGGGCAGGGGTTTATCCCCACAGGAACTTCCATGGTGTATATAAATGACTCTGGAGTGTCAGCCTCAATGCAACAAGTTTATTGCAACTGATCAGAACTTAAATGTACATAACTGGTTCCTCTTCTTCCCTTGACTGGGCATCCCAGAGGCTTGAGGACCCTGGGCTATTCTCAACCCCCTTACCCCCTGATGGGGACAGGTAGAACTCAGTACCAACTACCCGAGGAGCAGAACAGAGAGAACCCTCACCTATCCCCCTAAGGGTTAGGTCTGGAACAGAACCTCATTTGAATTGGAGCCATCTTTTATACCAGGGGTGTGTCCCACTCCTAAGCCCCAGCAACTGGACAGGACCACCAGAGTAAGCCCACCCCCCTGGCACATGGCTGTAAGCCCAGCCCCCCTGGCACATGGCTGTAAGCCCAACCCCCCTGGCACATGGCTGTAAGCCCACCTCCCCCCCCCTGGCACATGGCTGTAAGCCCCCTCCTCCTGGCACATGGCTCCAATGGTTTTCAGGCTGCACCTGGGAACCACAACAATGTAATATCTGGGTGACGAGGCTCAAATGCTAGCACATGTGAAAGGGGTTAAACCCTAGCACTGCCTGCTCTTACCAGGACGCATGGTGCTAGGGCAGAGAATTTAGTAGATAGGGGCTATATGGCTACACTTGTTTCTAGGGTGATTGTGTGCGTTGCTTTCAAGGAGCTGGGAATGGGATCTAAATGGAAGAGGGCGCTTCTTTGTATGGTTACTTCAGAGGGCAGGTCACACCATGCGATCGCTCCACAATTAAACATATGTTTACTGTGCAGGAAGCTCTGTAGCAATCAGGTTAAAAAGACCATCAGCATCATGGGAGGTCATTGGTGCACTCCCTCTTTATCCCATAAACCTGATTGTACAAATAAACGAAGCAGACACAGGTACAGTATGCTAAGATTGCAGCACGTTTTATTAGGACCACAGCAAATCCAAACAGCATTTCTTTCAATATATACGTATACAAAACCTATAGAACATCATTACATTCAAAACCATGGCTGCGCTGAAAAGCTGTGTAATGCGGCAGGCATACGCTTATAGGGTTCCATGTTAAAATGGATGAGAAGCAAAGAGCGACACACAGTGCTCATTTGCATGTCATTGCCCAGAATCCCTGGCTGCAGTGGAAGCACTGTTTGCTAAGCGATAATGGGGAAAGACCGGGTTGCAGACCGGTCTGAAACATGCAAATGCAGCACAAGTGGGATTTTTATTAACTATTAAAAAACCTATATAGCTTTTCTATTTTATAAATAATTTGTGTCTTGTTAGATAAAATGTACTGCATTTTTCCTCACTCGTTATGCCTTTTTTTTAATGAGTTTTAATGTATCAAGCTTCCTTGGCTTGCTTTAGCAACTATTTAGGATGCAACAGCACTTCCTCTTTGGAAATAGGTAGCCTAGGCTCTGTCATTACACCTGGGGACAGTTAGCAATTTTTTTCTGGAAGATGATCACAGATGGCGAGAGCTGGGTTCAGCTTGAAGGAAGTTGGTTAGGTACATAAGTACTTGAGTAACTCATCTATAATGATTTTAAAGATTAAGAAAGACAGAGGAAATGTAAGCATGGGCTCCAGTGTTAACAGCCTTTGTCAGCAAACAATGTAGTTCTGTGGTTGGATGGGGTAGTGGCATAACAGAACAAAACAACATTAGGAGATATAGTGAGTGTCTACTTTAATAAAGGGAGTCTGCCGCACCGTACCATACACCACGGTTGTAATTCTTTAGGGTGCAATAGTGCAGATTCGGCATTACTGCACAAAAACTCCAATTAACTTGAGAAGGAGATTCCATGCGATAGTCGGCACAATAGCATCTTAATGAATTACCCGTCGTGTCCCCGTAAGCAACTACCGTATATCAATAGCTTTTGAACAATGCCCCGCCTGGCCAAGTCTTCTGCTAAAGGATGTCCAACGAGGCGTGTGGGTTATATACCAGTTTATGGATTAGTTCATGAAATATCCAGCCATCAACCCAACAATTTCAAACAAACTACTGAGGACAATATTACTTTAGAGAACCATTTTACTTTGGAGTTAGTATAGTCGGTTACCTGTATGTTTTGTAGCTTTCATGTTTGTACCAAATAGCATGGTAAATTCATTATCATGGTGGCAACATGGACAGTTATGTAAAATGGCTTAATCACTGAAAGAGTAGGACTAGTACCTACATACAGATGTAGCGAGACTTACTGCCTCCGCGGCCGCGAGAGTTTGCGAGAGCCGGATCGCGGCCGTGCCGGGGGTCGGTCGAGGCCAAAAAATCAGCCTCGAAGAGGAATCCCAGAGAGGAACAGTCTCGCTGTGTGTCTCCCTGAGCAGCTCTCACCGTAATACAATGATTTTTGTCATTTTCATTTTTATATACTGTATTGAAGCCGGGGGTCTGTGGAGGTGAAACCCATTCATTTTAACTCTGGGGACCCCTGCTTCTGGAGATATAGACCTCTGTAGGGGGTTCCAAGCTCCGGCGCACATACTGCTTTCCGGGAGTCGCGGTGCGACCGCACATGGGCTGCAGATTTCAGCGGTTGGTCCGCGGTCACGGAGCCAGTGAGTCTTACAACATCTGTATGCAGTAATTTGTTAATTGTTAGCCGGCTTTAAACTGCTCGGGCCGCATTACTTTTTGGGAGGATTAAACTGCATTTGGATTATATTGTACCATCAGCATAGATATGGATATATTCCGGGGTTCATGCAAAGCGCAAGTGTTTACATACTGTAGGGAGATAGAAAGGATAGGTTGCAGTACTGTATGGAGATAGAAAGGATAGGTTGCAGTACTGTATGGGGATATATAGGATAGGTTGCATTACTTTATTGGGATATATAGGATAGGTTGCAGTACTGTATGGGGATAGAAAGGATAGGTTGCAGTACAGTATGGGGATATATAGGATAGGTTGCAGTACTGTATGGGGATATATAGATGTTGCATATTATGGGGATTATAGGATGGTTGCAGTATGTCTGGGATATATAGGATAGGTTGCAGTACTGTATGGGATAGAAAGGATAGGTTGCAGTACTGTATGGGGAGTAGAAGATAGTTTTGCCGTACAGTATGGGGATATATAGGATAGGTTGCAGTACTGTATGGGGATAGATAGGATAGGTTGTCAGTACTGTATGGGGATAGAAAGGATAGGTTGCAGTACTGTAGGGAGATAGAAAGGATAGGTTGCAGTACTGTATGGGGATAGAAAGGATAGGTTTGCAGTACTGTATGGATATATAGGATAGGTTGCAGTACTGTATGGGATATATAGGATAGGTTGCAGTACTGTAGGGAGATAAAAAGGATAGGTTGCAGTACTGTATGGGGATAGAAGGATAGGGTTGCGTTACTGTATGGGATATATGGATAGGTTGCAGTATGTATTGATAAGGAGGTTGCAGTACTCTATGGGGATAGAAAGGATAGGTTGTAGTACTGTATGGGGATATATAGGATAGGTTGCAGTACTGTATGGGGATATATAGGATAGGTTGCAGTACTGTATGGAGATAGAAAGGATACAGTAGGTTGCAGTACTGATGGAGATAGAAAAGGTATAGTGCAGTATAGTATTAGGATAGAAAGGATAGTTGTGTACTGTATGGGGATATATAGGATAGGTTGTCATACGGAGATAGATAGGATAGGTTTGCAGTACTATATGGGGATATATAGGATAGGTTGCAGTACTGTATGGGATAGAAATGATAGGTTGCAGTACTGTATGGGATAGAAAGGATGGTTGCAGAACTGTATGGGGATAGAAAAGGATAGGTTGCAGTAGTGTATGGAGATGAAAGGATACAGTAGGTTGCAGTACTGTATGGAGATAGAAAGGATAGGTTGCAGTACTGTATGGGAATAGATAGGATAGGTTGCAGTACTGTATGGGGATAGAAAGGATAGGTTGCAGTACTGTAATGGGGATAGATAAGGATAGGTTGCAGTACTGTATGGGATATATAGGATAGGTTGCAGTACTGTATGGGGATAGAAAGGATAGGTTGCAGTACTGTATGGGGAAAGAAAGGATAGGTTGCAGTACTGTATGGGGTTTTTTGTTTGCCTTCCTCTGGATCAATAAGTAAGTATAGATATAGGATAAAGTATCTGTTATCTAAATTTAGCATAGGTTGAACTTGATGGACGTATGTCTTTTTTCAACTTCATTTACTATGTAACTATGTTACTATGTAACTATGTAACTATAAGTGAAACAGACATATAATGTAAATGACAAGTGCATCTTAAGACCCTAAAGAAGACATGTTGTACAATTCTTCTAAAACACTACAGAGGGGGAGCACAGGCTCCGTGACCAGGGGAGCGCAGGCTCCGTGACCAGGGGAGCGCAGGCTCCGTGACCAGGGGAGAGCAGGCTCCGTGAACAGGGGAGCGCAGGCTCCGTGACCAGGGGAGCGCAGGCTCCGTGACCAGGGGAATCTGAAAAAAACACAAGTGTTTGTGCAAAAAAAGGAGACAACCCAAAACCTAGTGATAAATGTAGAAAATTGAGAAATAGTCATTATGCCCCCCAATTTAAGCTCATGTGAGTTGGAGCATGTAGCCGGCGATGCCTCTTGTTGGTGACTCTCTTCAGTCGATCTTTGTGATCACCTGGGTATTCTGTAGGTGCTATACCCATGGTTACATGTGCTAACACATGGGGGCTCAAGTCCAGTCCTCAAGCCCCCCCCCCCCCCCCAACAGGTCAGGTTTTTAGGATACCCCTGCTTTGGCACAGTCTTTGACTGAGCCTGTGATTGAGCCACCTGCGGTGACGCAGGGATATCCTGAGAACCTGACCTGTTGGGGGGGGGTAGGGGGCTTGAGGACTGGAGTTGAGCCCCCCTGCTCTAACACCCATGCGTTCAAATTGTGGTGTGTTATGAGTGTGTCTTCCTTTTCCTATATTAAGGTGTGCGGACCTGTCTGAGACATGCGAATGTGCTCATTCTGTACATGGTGTTTTTATTTTCTGGACACAGCACAGTGTTCACCATCACAATGTGATGCAATTCCCTGCTGCACCAAGGGGTTAACAGTAAAAACAGCCCTCAATTACCACTCAGCAACGTACAGTACATTAAAACATACACAAGTGGGATTAAATGACTGGCCAGCTACTGCACACTGCAGCTCAGGCTCACTGCTCCCTCACACACCCATTATCAAAGACTACTACCTGGCCACAGCTCAGACACTCAGACAGTCAGACAGCGCTGTGGTATACTTCACTCTTCATACAATGATATGACTGATGATCCAGCATTAGTATTGATATACCGTATGGCACTGGCAGGCAGCAGCGAGCAGCCAGGTTACACCCGTGCTGCTTTACCCAGATTACCGTAACCCCTGGGAAGAATATACTGTATATATAAATATAGAGGAGCTGTGTGACACACGGTGCTAACACACCAACCAGCGTGTCTGTAAACCCGTGCTTTCATCCCCATTCCCATTCATCAACATCCAATTGCAATAACAGACACATTATACGCTGCTGTGTTTTTTGCCCCAATAAATCATCCATGGGGAGAAGATTTGTGCATTTCAGGCAGGCTGTGTACATTAGAGATGCAATAAAATGAAAGCACTTCACATTTTAACACATACACTGCTGTTTTTATAGGTTATTTAATAGTTTTACTGTTACATCGGTTTTATACAGTAGCTGAAGCATTGTTAGGCTCCAAAAATATAAAGGTATATGCAGTAAAGTATAATGTGATGTGATGATTGAGATTTTAATGCACTTATTTTTTAGGAATAAATTAAGCATTCATAGGAAAGATATCTGTGATGGGCTATTGTTTCAATTCAATATAACATCTGTGTTAATATATACAGTACAGGCTAAATTGTAACAAAATACATTGTACATATTACTGGTTCCTCAGAGGACTTGCCAACCAATTACTGAGACTTCTGGTTTTCCCCACAAGAAAGTTAAAAGAATAATGTAGTTCCAAAAAATAATTGCCCATAAAGCACACAGTGAGAAGTATGTAATGTACATAATGAATCAGATGGGAGCTGGCGACAAAATGAATAGTCATAAGCTCATTTCCATAGAAACTGGCTTTGTTACGATGCCAAGAGCAGAAACGACTACGAGGCCATATTTCTGGCGGCAAATGGAGTCCTGGAGGATGCGTCGCCCCACCTGTACTGCGAAAATATACCCAACAGGAAATGTGCATGTGTGCCGGCTCGTTTGTAATTATTTTCTGGGAAAGGGAAACATTAAAATGACTTAATCTATACAGAAATGTACAGAGTGGGATTTTTCTTTTCTATCTGCACCTTAAAGCGGCACATTCAGATGTTTAATTTCGTGTTATAATCTTTATGAAAAGTGATTTTCTGTTGAGATTCCAAATGACAGGACTCTGACATAGCCGGTATTTATTTCCTCCCAAAACGCCCTAATCACAATATACGGGCCAATGTCTACTAAATGGTGCTATTTCAGAAGGCACCTTACAGTGCCGGAAGACATTCTTTTGGACTAGTACCAATAATCAGCAGATATGGACCACGATGTCATGTGCATGATACAGCTCTGCTGGCTGGTCCATGCTAATGTGAATTTCTACATATACTGTATCAGCACCATAGGGTTAAAAAAATCTCAAGTAAGTGGTACTGCACCATTAAGGGTAACAGTCATTTAAAATTAGAAAGCCAGAATTCTGCATGTTTGGGTGTCCGGAATAATGGGTCATTTGTTGAGATGTGCAAACTTTGCAAATTTCAACCTATTGTCACAGTGAAAAAGTTTGCTTCAATCCAAAAGTTTGCAGAAAGTTTCCTTAAATGCAAATAGTCAATAGACGCTGCATGGCTGCGTGGTTTCACGGCCGCATGGCTGCATAGTCGCATGGCTGCATTGCTGCATGGTTGCATGGTTGCCTGATTGATGAATTTCAATTAGTTTTGCTTTTGCAATTCAATTGAACTTAAAAAAAAAAAACTGGCTTTGCTGCTATTTGGCCACTTTTAAAAGCAAGCTAGCAGCTTTGGAACAATTTGGATGTTTTGCAAGAACTTTTTTTGATCTATTTTTTTTGCAGTTTCAGCTACACTGTGGCACAGCGGGGGGCTTCTGGGAATCCCTAGTTATTTATTAAAGTCTCCAAGGCACAAAACTAGCTCAAAACCTTTGTGCAAAATAACAAACTGCACTTATCGCACAGGAAAGAATCTTATTGCTTTTAATTGGATTTGGGGTTCTATTTAAAACGTTTCCTTTCAGAAACCGTGTGCTGCTTTTTGTTTCAGTTTTGATCTTTTGCGTATCAGCATGGTTAATTAACCCCTATGGTGCCTATATGAGGCTAAGGGACGGACATGTCATTATTGCACATTTTCTAGGGTCCTCTCGGGAGTGCAGTGGGTGATTGGGAAATATGGAAGGGGGGTGCAGTGGGTGATGGGCAAAGATGAGGGGTGTATGCAGTGGGTGATTGGGAAATATGGGGGGGATGCAGTGGGTGATGGGCAAAGATGAGGGGTGTATGCAGTGGGTGATGGGCAATGATGGGTGTGTATGCAGTGGGTGATGGGCGATGATGGGTGTGTATGCAGTGAGTGATGTGCAATGATGGGGGTGCAGTGGGTGATTGCGAATGGTGGGGGTGTGCAGTGGATTATGGGGCATGACAGCGATTGTATGCAGTGGGTGATAGGGAGTTATAGGGGTGTATGCAGTTGGTGATGTGGAATGTGGGGGTGTATGTAGTGGGTGATGGTGAAAGATGGGGAGCTACAGTGGGTGACAGGTAATGATGAGGGGTGTATGCATTGGGTGATAGGGTGTCTGATGGGGAATGTTGGGGGGGTGTGCAATGGGTGATGGCAAATGGTGATGGTGCAATGGGTGATGGGAATGATGGGGTGTATTCAGTGGGTGATGGGGAATCATGGAGGGGTGCAGTGAATTATGTGAAATAATGGGGGTCATACACAGTGGGTGAAAGGGAATGATGGGGGTGTGTGCAGTGAATGATGGGGATGGCGGGGTGAATGCAGTTGGTGATGGGGAATGATAGGGTTATATTCACTGGGTGATGGGGATTTATGGGGGGGTGTGCAGTTGGTGATGGGGATGACGGGGGTGTATGCAGTTGGTGATGGGAAATGATGGGGGGTGCAGTAGAGGATGTGGAGTGATGGGGGTCGGTGATGCGGAAAATGGGTGATAGAGAAATATGGGAGGTGCAGTAAATGGTGGGGAATGATGGGGTGTGTGCAGTGGATGATAAGGAATGTTGGTGGGTTGCAGTGGGTGATGGCAATAATGGGGGTGTGTGCAGTGGGTGATTGGAATGATGAGGGATGTATGCATTGTGTGTTGGGGAATGATAGGGGGTGTATGCAGTGGATTATGGGGGATGATGGGGGTGAATGCAGTGGGTGATAGGGGATTATTGAAATGATTTGTAGTTGGGGTTAGTGGAAGCTTGTCTATATGGGCTGGGGCTTGTTGGTCCCGGAGGGGATAGGGAACAGGTTGTGAGGCTGCTGGGGAGGAAGAGCAAGGGAATAGGACGTGATAGGGAAGCTGGGGATAAAGAGAATGGAGTGAGTCTGCAGGGAGAAGCTGTGAGGAAATGCATGGTGGGTATTTCCTCCAGCCAGAAGTTTTGCCTCTTTTTTTGGACACTGAGGGCCGATCCTCAGTTCGGAATTAGTTTGGTACGGCTCAAAACATTCACCCCACAAAGTAACCTTGGCCAAGCTATATACATAGGTCTACTAAGGGCTAAATACAGTTCCTACTCAAACATCCCTATCACAAACTTGAACCTCCAAAAGGAGGAGCCTATGACGCCTATGCACTAAGTGCCGTTTACTATTGCGGTTATTAACCGCTAAGGTGATTAAGGAGTTAGGGGCCAGTAGGGCCACCCAATGCATACACCCCTCATCATTACCTGTCACCCACTGTACCTCCCCATCTTTCACCATCACAAACTTCCTGCATTCCACCCCCCCCCCCCCCCCCTCCGCCTGCTCTCCTTCTCGGTCGCGCCCCCCGTTACCTCCAATGAAGCATCAAATGGCGCTGTGAGGTCATGTGACATCACTTGACCCCCTGCGTCACTTGACATCACGTCTCCATGAAAACGGGCATCATTTGATGCAGCGTTGCCATGGAGACGCGTGGACTGAAGCCGCAGCGTTGCCATGGAGACACGTAGACTGAAGCCGGTCTGTACATTTACAGTGGACTCGCGCTCTCAGTGCGGGGCCTCTGTAACCGCCGCACCCCCCAGTTTGCGCACCGCTGATCTGTGTGCACCTTTCTTAGAACAGGTGTTTCTCCATATAATATTTGGAGACTCTACTAAATTAGGTCTCTTCCCCCTCGCTTCCCACATTTCAGTGTCTGGATGGAGCTAACATCACCTTCAGGTATGACCTAAATTACAATACGTCAGGTTAAATCCCTGGGTTAGCCTGAACGACCTTTAGTGCATGTGCAATGTTTGGGGGAATGCCTTGTTTGCAAATCATTAGTATAACCGGCGGAAAATAATAACCATATGTTATTTAAGGAGTAGCACTGGGTTAGCATGATGCTATTTGCTTTAGTGCATAGGCGCTATAATTAACCTAACGTTCATTTAGCTTACCCCGTGGCGAAAAATCTCTTCCTCCGGGATGCATGCGCTGACCCACGTTTACATTCAATTCTTAATGCCATTTTTTCATGAGTTTTAATATACTGAGTATCTTTGGAATGCTATAGCAATCTTTAGCACCCCCAACCCCCCCACCCACATGCAGCAGTGCAAGATATTTGCAACACTCTCCTGTTTGTGATAATTTGTTGCCAAAGCTCCCAGTAGTCTGAGCTGCAAACTGTAACAATAGTCAATATCAGGATACATTGTAGCTGCTGAGATACAGTACACTGGCTGAAGGATTGATTGAAACTGAAAGGCGGCCATTTCATTAGGCACACAAGCAGGATTGTAACAGATTTATAACAGGAGCATCAAACGATTACAAGCTTAGGTAAAACTGTAGAATTATACATTGTTACATTTTTACATAAAAATGTTTAAAAAAGGGAGTGGGGTAGTATTGTTAGTGTTTTTTAACTGTTGTTACTTTTTAACTGTTTTTAACTGTTTGTTACCCTCACTATATTGAATAGAGAATGTAGTCTAAACACAGACATGCTGATACTACAATGTCATATAGAGATGTGCACATTCATATTCAGGGGGTTATGCACTAAGCAGTGATAAGTGCTTTTAAGTGAGATAAAAAGCCATTATAGCGTGATACTGCCTTCTGTGAGATTCACAAAGCAGTGATAAGTGCTTTTAAGTAGCCATTATAGCACGATACTGCACTGTTATCACTGCTTTGTGAATCTCAAAGCAGGCAGTATCACGCTATAAAGGCAGTTATCTCACTTAAAAGCACTTATCACTGCTTAGTGCATAGCACACAGAAAACCCACTTATCACTGCTTAGTGCATAACCCCCTCAGTCTTTCTTCCCATCCACACATGTATGAAGATACACACACATATATAGGGCCTCATGCAGAGAGCATAGAATTTTAAAATTGGCGAATTTCATAAAAAGTAGCTTTTTTGGAGAGTTTTATTCTCCATATGCAGAAAAGTGCGAATTCTGCTATGTTTAACATGGATGTGTGTGGCGAGTTTAAATGGGAAAGATGCGCGCTTCAGAAACGTGTAAAAACAAATTTGCGCCTTTTTTTCCCCCTTTACTATAGGTGGCGAGCGCCATCTTGCCATCTTTTCCTGGCGCGGCAAAAATGCGAAAATCGCACCATTTTCTTGGCGCGAACAGCCGCTACATGCCGTTCGCACCTCTCTGCATTCGGAGAGTTTTAAAAATGGCGAGATGGAGGTTCTCGCCAGCCGCGAGGCGAGTTTTAGACATAGGAAAAAAAAATTGGCGCGTTTTTCGTTACTCGCCATTTTCGGCCGTTTTCTGCGCGAAATTGAACAAAAAATGGCGAGTTTTGAAATAACGATGCTCTCTGCATGAGGCCCATAATGTTATATACTGCTCACACTGTAAGGAATACAGTATGTGAGTGCTATACCCCTGATTTTAATTGAATACATATTGTATTTATTACACGTTCATGCGATTACAGATCATAGTAGCTTTTCGCCTCAATTAGCTCTCTCTCTTCAAGGTTTTCCTTTTCTAACTGTCCGTGCACAAGTGTAAATTTAAAACAAATACAATAACCTAAACAACACATTCTGTAAAAGTAATAGCCCTGCAGTTGTTAGCTTCACTTAATGGTGTATAAATCAGAATATAATTTAGTTACATGGTATTTAATAGGTAATTAGTGCCACATCGAGCACAATATTTTACAAGCCAGGAGTTAGGCACCTGAAACCCACTAATCATCCTTAAAATGTGCTGCTTAACAGGAACAGTAACCATGGAAACAGAATAACACGTGGAAATAATTCAATGATCAGCCAATGAGAGGAAAGTACTGGGCTTATTTAAGTATCCCTGCTGCAAAATGGGGCACAAAAATAACCCTAGGGTAATCATGGTATTTTAAGAAATTAGACCCAGATAAAAAATGCTGTGAAGCTGCTTTTCCATGTGGGGTAAGACAGTAAGACCCATTAAAATAATAGCAGTCTCAGGGCGTGACAATGATATTATAGGCCTAGCGTCACCAATCTCTGTTAAAACTGAGATAATATTGCACCCGGGATCTCATAACCATCATTTTATGACCATTATCAAGACTGCGGTAATATTTTACCGGGTTCGATATTTTAACATTAGTCGCCATAATTAACGTGACCATTAATTCCATATTACTTACTACATTGCGATCGCATGCATACTATTTCTACCACAGGGTTTTGTAATATCAATTATTACAGAAACCTATGGTAGAAGTTACATTAACCCCTTTGATGCCAGTGACTACCAAGTTCAAAGTTGTTAGTATCTTATACTATATTAGTGAAAGCACTGTATGTTTGCCTGCCTGCCTGGATGTCCGGTGTCCCTAGGGGAAATCTCATTGGTCCCTTGGCCCGCCCGCCCCCGCACACCTCTCATTGGCCTGAGGCGGAGTGACGGGCCAAAGGACACACAGGGACACACACACACACACACAGGGAACACAGGGACACACACACAGGGAACACAGGGACACACACACAGGGAACACAGGGACACACACACACAGGGGGGGACACACACACACAGGGAACACAGGGACACACACACACACACAGGGAACACAGGGACACACACACCCCAAATTCACCCACACACACACACACACACCTCACACATTGACAGACACACACACACCACACACACCACCCAAAGGGACATAGGGGAA
>WSYH01008906.1:0-27593 GCA_036426205.1 Ascaphus truei | reverse complement strand
CCGGCTATGGCGGAAAACCCCCATTGACTTCAACGGCGGCGTCGCCCCGTTGAAAGTCTATGGTGGCGGATTTATATGTTTGCCATTGAAAGTCTATGGCGGCGGAGCCTGTTGTTTTCAATGGGGATTTAGTGAAAAAACGTGATTTCATTTATAGCGGAGTTTTTTTGTATTAAAATAGGAAACGGTTTAAGGTGTATTTGTGTAACTCCGGTTCTGAAGGTCGTAGCAAGTCGCAAATTGGACCATAGGATGTCCCAGTTCCGGCATTGAGAACTGGGAAGTTTGGACTGGCTGGACCCAACGGAACCGTATATTTTAATATGTTTGTGTTTTATCCTTCATACTGTGTCCCAAAGCAGGGATAAAACCCAGAGGAAATTCCTATGCATACCAGGGTAGCATATGGCCAGAGAGGCGACCCAATGTCTAGGACTTAAGTATTGTTGAAAGGATTTTGTCACCTCCACTGTTTACCTGAGGGCGGAGATTACTCAAACCAGAGCAGTATTTAAGTGTCCCATTTAACACCTTACAACAAAGAATATCCTGCCAGGAATCCAATCTGGTAGACTAGCTGGCATTCCTGATGCAGATTAGGGGCTACAGAAATGAGACCCCAGAGCTCTAATGCGCATGTACCAGCTAGCATGGGGGCATGTATCAAAATGTGTTCCCACGTTAATGACTGGCTAGAGGTAATTGAAGACCAATCACCTGTACTTAATGTTAAGGATAGGGTACAAAAGGTTTATAAACTGTTGTCCACCCTTTATCCTTTGTCTTCTGATATCATCTGAATTGTTACCTGATTGCGAGAGAATTGCTATGCAACATACTTCTCATCCCCCATCCCCAAAGTAAGTGTACTTCTTGTCTGTTACTGTATTATTTCGTGTGTTCACCTATCCAAAGAAATAAATATACTTTATTATATCTAAGCCTCGTTCAGTTCAAACCCAGTATTTGGTGTAAATTACAACCTGTGATAAGCTATCGTCACAAACATGTTTTAGCTGGAGATATCTGAACACCTCTCCAGGCCGTAAATCAGCCTTCTCTTAAAGCTCAGAGAAATCCTTATTTTTTTTTTAATCAGATATCATGTGCTTGATCCTAGTTATGCCCCATCTTTTCCAGGCTACAATCCTGCCTTCCTCCATCCCCGGGGGAAAATTGGGGGGTTATTGAAAAGCGGGATCATACTAGAGTTTTTTTGTTTGTGAATCTGTACTTAATTTAAGCCGATCCCACTGTGACAGTGAGTGCTTAATCATTGGGTTTGCTATTCCTCCTGGTGGTCTATTCTGGCTGTCCAGCCAAGGCAAGGCCATAGCAAAGTGTCTAGATTTGTCTGGGAACAGATATGGTCCTCTATATCAGCCCATGCTCTCGTACCCCTTTCTGAGTTCCAGAGGAGTATCTGGCTCAGCTGCGAGGAGTATATTTTTTCACCGCTAACCACCCTAGCTTCGAGGGTCTTTGTTGTATTGTATTTAGGATTCTGGACTGTTTCCCTGACCATATGAACCTAGCAATACTACGCTGTAGACTGGAAATATCTTTCTCTAGGGCTCGGACCGGGAGAGTCCGAAAGAGGCACATTATCCTGGGAAGGAGAGTCATTTTGATTGCCGTAATCCTGCCTATCCAGGAGATACAATATCTTTCCCATTCTTCTAAATTGCTCTTGAGCCAACGCATTTGTTGAGGATAGTAATACTTATAGATTGTCTGCACGGATGTTGTAAGATTTACCCCTAGGTATGGTATATAGTTTGTGCGCTATGTAAAGTTAAAATTAATACTCAGAAGTTTGATCAGGTCATGGGTCAGATTGATACATAGGGCTAGTGATTTTGACTAATTTATTTTGAAACCTGATATACTTCCAAATTGTAACAGTGCTTAAAAGGTTGGGAAGAGTAGTGAATGGTCTGGTAATCGTCATTAGTATGTTGTCCACAAATAACGCCACTTTATGTTCTGTTTTTCCCACCCGTACACCTGACACGTTGGGGTCCAGTCTCAAGGCGGCAGCCAAGAGTTCAATGGCGAACACAAACAGGAGTGGAGAGAGGGGGCAGCCCTGCTGTGTACCATTTGCTATGGGTATTGTGTCAGAGAGGCGCCCTGCATTCCTAATCTGGGCACATAGGGCTTGATATAAGGTCTGTTCACCCCTAAGAAAGGCTCCAGTGAAACCCATTTCCGTCAGTACCCTCAAAGAGATATCGCCAGTCCAGCCTATCAAAAGCTTTCTCAGCATCCAGTGAGAGTGGCATACAGGGGGTCTTTTCTGTTCCAGCTGTGGGTATGAAGTTAATATATTGTCTGGAACATGTCTAGCTGGGATAAACCCCACTTGATCGTGGTGAACCAGATAGTTCATCTATTTTTGTAAGCGGTTAGCTAGAATTTTTGCATATAGTTTGATATCAGTGTTTATGAGCGAAATAGGGCGATAGCTGGCGCAACTCGTGGGGTGTCTTTATCTTTTTTTTATATATTAATACAAGGGTAGCTGTAGCCATCGATTTGTGGGACTGGTTCACCCTTTAGAAATGTATCGAACATTGTTACTAGATATGGGGTAAGAATATTTGAGAGTTTCTTATAGTAGGCCCCGGAAAAGCCGCCTGGGGCTTTTGATGCCTTCAGTTCCTGCATGGTCTCGATCACCTCTTTTGCAGAGATTGGTTCATTAAGCTCTGTTCTATGGTGTGGCTTAAGTTTGGGCAATTGGCAGGCCTCTAGATATTTGTTTGTTTTGTTTGTATAATTTCCCAGGTGATCCACCTTTTTTCCATCATATAATTTTTTGGTAGAAGCTGTGGAACTGTTTTACTATCTGTAGTGGGTCTTGGGTCAACGTTCCATCAGCTAGGCGTATTGCGTGTATATTTTGCCTGGCAAGCATAGTGTGGGCCTTATTGCCTCTCTTGTAATATTTTTGAGAGGTTCAGCGTAGAGGGAAAAGGGAGACCAAAAAGCGCACCAGCACAAACGGAGCAGGAAGAAACCAGAACAAAAAAATGATTAAAAAGGTACTTTAATGTGGCAAAAGACCCATCCAATGCATTTCGAACGTCGCAGCGTTCTTTTTCAAGGATAAAACACAATGTGATAACATCCATTATATACCCTCTTACCTGTGGGCCATTTCAGCGTAGAGCCTGCTCTGTTTTAACTGAGAGGCATACATTTAGCTTCCCTCGGGTCTGGATAATCTTGGCCATCACCTCTGCGGTGCTGTTGGCTTTATTTGCCGCGGTAATGCCTCTGTATGATAATATTGATCATTGCATGGTCTGACCACGTAATACTGTCAATGTTTGCCTGCACTTTTTGTGATAGCAGTCTCGCGTCTACTAAGAAAATGTCAATTCGCGAATGTGTTGTGAGGGGCTGAAAAGAAAGTGTAATCTTTTTTGAGGGTGTTAAGTGATCTCCAAACATCGACTAGTTTGTGTTCCTTCATAAAATACTCAAATAGTTTTAATTTCTGGGATTTGTCTCAGACCCGTCCCAAATTTTTTTTTATAACCATTTGCATTTCTCTGGGGTTCTTCCCATCTCTTTTCAGCAGTCTATGAATGCATCCATTCTCTATATTAATGTATCCATTGGATAGTCCTTTTTTACTACATATAGTTGTTTTCTTTGTGTTCTTTATTGTGTTATATTTTCTGTATAAACGCATGTTACTTGTGTGTTAGTGTAACTTTAATGACGCAGTGGTATCGTGGCCATGAGCCAATAAGAAATCCAGGAAGGGTATTTAAAGCCAGATGGGAATTCCACCATTCATTCCATGATGAATTGGCCACGTAGCCACGAAACGCGTAGGATTGTGTTGGTGCCACCAGATTAGTCCTTGTACCTGGGACACTGCGCCTTTATTGGACTTTACCTTTGCATGGCAAACATTTGGGCTTAGCCGGCACGCAAGACGCTGACGTCCTCGGATACGCGTCGTTTGCCGGTGTCCCTCTGTCTATCTGGCCAGGCAGCACCGTTATTGCGTTTTTCAGCGGAACGCATAAGACCCACCAGATGTAGGCACAGATGGCTCCTGCGGAAGATCTCCTCATCTGGCGCCCCCTCACCCTCCTCCTCCCGTGGCCTACCTACCTTGATGATCCAGATCGGAGGGTGATGCGACGACCTGTGGCTTCACGGTTCATGACCCATTCTGTCCGTGCATATCTTGCCACTAACTATTTCATACAAACTTAGTCTACTATGAGAGTTTGTTGCACGTTTCTTTTCCACTTTCTCCAGATCTGATGCTGTCATCCCACCTGATCAGCAGCAGACTCTCATATTCCCACAGAGAGGATACCTGCTATTTTTATTCCTTGATTATTAGTTGCGTTCACATGCTTCACTTGTTTGCCCTTTTTTAAGTTTATTTGCACACATTTTGTCTTTTTTTTTTCACTGTGTATCCTATGCACAGATTTGGTCCGTTTGATTCACTATTTTATATATCACCATTTTTTGTATATGGACATATTTTTGTGCACTTTAGACCTTATTCATGTTTATACTCGAGGTCTGATGCATCCTCTGTGATCCGGTCACTTCACTTCGGCGCGTACAACCTCTGAGATCTGATGCATCCTCCGTGATTTGGTCACTCCACTTCTGCGCATATACTGGTAAAAATTCCTCCGGTCGAGGCCTGACACATTGTGTTGCTCTATGTGCCTTATGTGGAACAAGATGACATACTCACTATGCTACAAGGCTTTGCTCCGTCTGCATTAAGCCCATTTCAGAAGAGAGAGCCCCAACTCCGATGAGGTTCTCTCATGGCTGAAATCCTCCGTCTTGGAGACCTTTTGAGGTTACCGGATTGGAAGCGGAGACCGTAGCTCACCAGAGAACGATGTCTCCCTCCGTGGATTCTGATGTTCACAACGGCTTGCACGCTGATTGGCAAGACTCTTCATCGGAGGAAGAAGCCATAGAAATACCAGAAAATGTCACGGTGGAAATTGTAGATTAACTCATCAAAGGCATAGTTACATAGTAGTTACATAGTTACATAGTAGATGAGGTTGAAAAAAAGACACGCGTCCATCAAGTTCAACTTATGCTAAATTTAGACGTCAGATACTTTATCCTATATCTATACTTACTTGTTGATCCATAGGAAGGCAAACAAAAAACCCCAGTGACATATCATCCAATGATATCTCATACCCGTCTCCACGGGTAATGAATTGCACATTGTAACTGCCCTTACTGTAAAGAACCCTTTCCTTTGTTGCTGGTGAAATCTCCTTTCCTCCGACCTTAAGGGATGGCCCCGGGTCCTTTGTACTGCCCGTGGGATGAATAGTTATTTTGAAAGCTCCTGATACTGTCCCCAAATATATTTGTATATAGTTATAGTATTCCCTATTAGATGCCTCTTTTCTAATGTAAATAAATCTAATTTAGCTAGCCTCATAAGTTAGAATGTCCATCCCCTTTATTAATTTGGTGGCTCTTCTCTGCACTCTCTAGTTCCATAATGTCTTTTCTAAGAAGTGGTGCCCAAAATTGTACTCCATACTCAAGGTGAGGTCTTACTAATGCTTTGTAAAGGGGCATAATTATGTTTACTCCCTTCCATCCATTGCCCGTTTAATGCAAGATAAGTTCTTGTTTGCCTTTGCAGCTACTGCCTCACTTTGGGCACTATTGCTAAGCCTGCTGTCTACAAGCACTCCTAAATCCTTCTCTATCGAGGATTCCCCCAATATATCTCCATTTAATGTGCAAGTCGCCTGTTTATTCTTGCTTCCCAAATGCATAACCTTACATGTATCTGTATTAAGGGACTGTGATACATATGAAGGACTGTGACAGGACGGCCTTGCGGTAGGGTCACTAAAGAGTCACAAACCATGGGTAAGGCTTTTACCTTCAGTGGTTTACTTTCCACAATCGTATAAACATTAGGCACACTGTCCCTTTAAGGTAAACATAAAAGGAACACCCACTCCACTGTAGGGAGCCTAACAATACAATATAAGCCTAGCTGCGAGCTGGCTGACTAAACCGGTTACCAGCTTTTAAATCACATTCATGGATAGAGGAATAAGATCAATTCCTTATCTGTTTGGTTGGGACTCCTGTCCTAAGAGTGTACAGGCAATCCTTCTGGATCCAGCAGCCTGGACAAGACAGGTCTGTAGTATGAGACAGCCACCTACTACAAGCAGTAGCCTCCTTATCAAGCTGCCTGACAGCTGTCTTAATGCAGCCCTGATTGCTCAGGTACCTCTAACTGGGTTAACCCTCTGACTGCTGCTTTCAGCAGTCAAAGGTACGTTTCCCAGGCATACTCATTAGAAAATGACTTCACCCTGTCACAGGGACGCTATGGACATTGAAGATGTCAAGCAAGATCTTAATACTGTGCACCAAGTGGTCCAAGATATCATGGGTAATAAGTGGCTTCATCCAGACTAGAAATTTGCCATCGTGAAATGTTTTGAAAAGATGTACAGTATCCCTTCAGTGGCAAGTGGGAAGAACTTAAGAGACAGTAGGAGGGTATTATGGTAAGTTCATCTGCAAGGGCTCAGTGCATCTGAGATGTTTAGTATCAGCCAGGGGAGCTACCCATGTGCTTCATTAAAGAGGTGTGTTTTTTAAGAAAGGTCCTAAAGGTGGAGAGAGAGGGTGCTTCTCGGATATTTCAGAGGTGTAAGGCAGTGAGTGGGAGTGGGCTTTTTAGATATTAAAGGGGTAGACAGAAGACATCCTTGACCAGAATGCCAGAGTTGGGTCAAGCTTGCTGTTTTTGAGTAAGGGTACAACTGTTGCATGTTTTGAAGGAGGTGGGAAAGGTACCAGAGTAGAAGGAGGAGTTGAAAATGTGAGTGTAGGGATTAGAGTAGGAGCGATGGCTTTGAGGATATGGGAGACAATAGGGTCAAGAGGGCAGGTGGTAGAGGGAGAAGAGGACATCAGCAGCAACACATCCTCCTCTGTGACAGTGGAAAAACTCGAGGAAGGCAGGAAGAGGTGTTTGATGGGAGGATAGTCCTACACAGACTCCAGTTTTTTGGATAGTTCATAAATATGGAAAAGTGCTTGCTATCAATGAACCAAAGGTTTCTGGGAATGCAGTCAAATACCAGCATGAGCAAAGTTTTCTTACCTCGGGAAAAAGTCCTCAATTTCCTACTTCAGCAGGCCACTGTACAAGGTTGTGATGTCTCTTCACCTTGGCCATAGAAGCAGAGCCATGGGCACAACTCTATGTCCGAGCACTCCAGGCCAATTCTTTTAATGAATTGGGACGGAGATCCACAGAATCATGCACAGGAGATTCATTCATCGTTCCTCACTCGAGAGTTTGAGATGATGGGAAAGCCTTCCGAATTTCATGAAAGGGCAAGCTCTTGAGATCAGAACTTGGCACACCCTCTTTACCAATGCCAGCTTAAATGGTTGAAGCACCTTCTCTCAAGGAAAATGGTCTGCAGTAGAAGTCTTTGTCCCGATTTAAATGTCCTGGAGATCAGAGACATTTTCTGGGGCGATAATCCACTTCTCCCCTCTCCTTCAAGGAACGGTTCTCCGAGTCATCTCGGACAATGCCATGGCAGCGGCTTACCTGAATAAACATGGCGGCACAAAGAGTTCACAGGTGTTAGAAGATGTTTCAAAGATTCTGTCTTGGGCAGAAAATGATGTTCCTCACATAAGGACTCTGCATATATCCGGGAAATCAAATATATCTACGGATATCTTAAATTGTCACATGATCCACTCAGGGATGGGGCCTCTAAAGCCAGAGGTGTTCAAGTGACTTCCAGTTGGGAGATCCTGACAAACGATTGTATGGTCGACCGGAGAGTGGGCAAAACTCCAGGTCTCTTGTTCTCGAAATCGCGATCAAAAAGCAATTTTTACGGAAGCAATCATTATGCAATGGAACATTCCACTAGTATATACGTTTCCTTCTCTGCCCGTAATTCAGGGAGTTCTGACTGAAAAATCAAAAGCGAGAAGGTGAACGCTTAATTTATAGACCCAATCAGGCCACAAAGGCCATGGTTTGCGGGCCTTCTAAAGATGTTCATAGAAGCTCCCTGGAAGTTACCTCTCCTACCGGATCTCCTCACACAGTGCCCAATAAGGCATTCAAATCCAGCATTCCTTGCCTTGACAGCCTGGCGATTGAGAGGTGGTATTTACAGAACGAGATTGTCGGACAGAGTAGACCAGACTTTTGTCTGGACTAAAAAGCCATCTGCGTCCAAAATATACCATATGGTATGGAGTGTTTTTTCCAATTGGTGTGTCTCGCAAAGGCATAGATTTGGCAAAAGTCCAAACTCGTCACGTGCCAGGCTTTCTGCAGAGTGGATATGACAAAGGCCTTGGCCGTAGTTCTCTCAAGGTCCAAGTTACAGCCCTATGAGTTTTTTCAATACATCTTTGGCTAGTGACAAATACGTTTTTAGTTTCCTCAAAGTGGTCGAAAAACTGATGCTGGAACTTCATCTCCTCGTACCTGCTTGGGACGTAAATGTTGTTTTTGGAAGTGTTCGCTTCCACTCCTTTTGAACCGTAATTCCAGGTTTCGGATCAATGGCTTACCCATAAGACAGTATTCCGTACAGATATTACCTTGCGCAGAAGAATTGGGGACTTGCGGGCCTTGTCTTGTAAAGCACCTTGTTTCAGGGTTCCCCAGGATAAGATAGTTATGCGACCTGTACCTCAGTTCCTCCCTAAAGTGGCTGCAGCCTCCCATATGAACCAGGACATGGTCGGCCCTTCATTTTGTCCAAATACTAGGGGTGAAAAAGAGGAACATTTGCATTGTTTAGATGTGGTTGGAATCTTATCTCATTACATTGATAAATCTCGGGTTTATCGGAGTTCAGAGCGGTTGTTTGTACCGTTTACCGGTAACAGAAGAGGCTGTCCTGCCTTTCTCCTCCATCATTAGGTGGATCAAGCGATGTATCTAGGATTTCTATAAACGTAGTCACCTGGATTATCTATAAGTAATTAAGGCCCATTCTACGAGGGCCATAGCTACTTCATGGGCCGATACGACTGGTGCCTCTTCAGAAGATACATGTAAAGCTGCTACATGGTCTTCACAGAATACATAGGAATGATAAGATTCAAAAAAGTGTAAAACTGCGTACCAATTGTGTAAGTGTGATTGTAAACACATACAATGTAATAAGGTTAAAGTGAAACCAGTGATATATACACAGAGTAAACCATATAGATAAATAAGTTACTCTAAACAATATAAGTGCACCCAATGTGATATTAATTGATATTATGTGAAAATAGTTTAAATATACCCGACAGAAATATGGTCTGCTGCTCGTCAAATATGATGGCTCAACATCACAGGTGGATACATGTAAAGAAGAAAGACAGCGCACAAGTGTATGTGTACACACACACACACACACACACACACACACACACACACACACACACACACACACACACACACACACACACACACACACACACACGTGGAAGGTAATAAATGCACATACAGGAATACAGATCATAAAAGCAGGGCATGTTCAGGGTACACGCTACCACTCCGTAAGCTGCTGTTCCGCCACTTGATGTAAACTACCGTCGCCCTGTGCCTCCGGCTGGATGGGGTTGGAGTGTCGCTGGATCACGACTGTCCGCGTCCTGGAGACCTCCCGCGGGATGATATCCGCTCCCCAGTTGGATGTACCTCCTTGGCATTCAGGTGATGGAGGGTTTATGGCGGAAGAAAATTCAGCACAAAGTCCCACACTCCCGGCTTGACGACACTACCACCCTCAATGGATGTCTTCGCTCCGGTGCCTCGTCACGGGCCCGCTGACATCACTTGATTGCGCCGCTATTACGCGACCCTCCAGCGCTGTTTGTGTGAGCACCGCAGGCTACCAATAGTGACAAGTGATTCGGGGACAATAATGTGAGATTGCAGTTGCCTCAAACGTCCTACGCATTTCGTAGAATTAATCTACTTCAGGGATCCTAATACCTCTCCCTATATACCCCAACATTTCCGCCAATTGCTATACCTCTCCTGCGACGTCTACACCTAAAATCCTGCTGGCGGAATACTCTCCCTGTATAAACCCTAACATTCCTGTGATAATACCCTCTCCACTACCACCACCAAACACCCCGGATGCTAATACAGCGCTCTCCCTATAACACTCCTATACATCCGACAGCGGCGTATATCCTCCCTATACACCCTAATCATACATCTCGGTATTATACCTCTTGCGCCTATCACATGCCACACACCCGCTGCTAATACCTACCCTATTACACTGACTAACACCCTACTGCTAATACCTCTCCCTATACCCCAACACCGCTGCTAATACCTCTCCCTATACACCCTAACATCCTGCTGCTGAATACCTCCCATAGTCACCAATCCCCTGAACGTGCTAATACCTATCCCTATACAACCTAACATCCCTGCTAATATCACTCCCTATACACCCTAACATCCCGGTAATCCTCTACCGATGAGACACCTAAACACCCCGCTAATATACCTTTACCCTATACCCTTCCTAACACTCCCGCTCTCATAATCCTCTTCCCTATACACCACACCCCCGCAACTCCATACCCCTCACGCTGCTAATATCACTCCACCTAACAACCTAACATCATGCTCCTTCGAATACCTCTCCCATAACAACCTAACTCTCCCGCTGCAATACACTCCCTAATCACTTAGACCCTAACATCCCGCTCTAATACCTCTCCCTATAACACCCAACACCTCCCCCGCTGCTGAATACCTCTCAGCTAACCCCTAAAGCTCCCGCTGCTATAGCCATCTCCTATACACAGACCAAACATCCGCGTCTGCTAATACCTCCCTAAACACCATCGCCTATGACTCCCTAACACCCACCGCTGTAATACCTCCCTATACTACGTTTTTGCGGTCCTAATTCATTCACCGCTTTGGGATAACCGTCTCAATACACCCTAAAAATCCACTGACTACATACCTCTCTCTATACCCGGAAACATCTGTATGAATAATACCTCTTCCCTATTACACCACTACACCCGCTGCTGAATACCTCTCCTATAACTAATCCGTAACTTTTATACACCCAGAGCAAGACTGCTGTCTTCTAATTCACTCCTACACCCACCGCTAATACTCCTCCAAAAACCACATCTCGCTTCCTCCTAACACCCTAACACCCGCTGTAGATACCTCTCCCTATACACCCTAACATCCCGCTGCATAATCCTCTCCCTTTACACCCTGAACATCCCCCGCTGACTAATACTCTCCCTATACACCCTACATCCGCTGTAATACCTCTACCTTTATACACCCTAACCCCACTGCTAATACCTCTCATACACCCTAAACCATCCATGGCTATACCTACTCTCCTATACACCCTAAATCAGGTGCGAATATCGATAACCTACACGGTACCCTACTCCCTAGACCACCTCTCACACCCTGCGCTAATATCACTCCTGCAACCTAAACATCCGCTGCTATACCCTCACCCATACACCCGTAACATCCTGCTGCTAATAACTTCCTAGACACCCTACACCAGCTGATGGAATTACCTATCCCTATAACCCTCAACATCCCACTGCAATACCTCTCCTATACACCCTGCGAACCACGCGCTCATACCTCTACTCCTATACACCACAATCATTGCTGTGTAATACCTCTTTCTATAACCGATGTGGTCTAACTCCCACTGCTTAATCCGTCTCCTTATAACACCTAAACATCAGGGTGCTGCTAATACTCTCCCTATTACACCCTTAACCAATTGGCTTAAGTACTCTTCACCGTATACAACCTCCGAAATCCTGTGCTATATCCACGCCCGTACAACGGCCCTAACATCCAGCTAGCTAATACCCTCTCCCTTACACACGATTAAACATCCTGTTGCTAATACTCTAGCTATACACCCTAACATCCCATGCGCTAATACCTTCGTTATGACACGCCTAAACAACTCCGTGTAATTGACCTCTCCTATACACCCTAACATATCTCGCGTAATATCACTCCCTACAACCCTAACATCCGATGCTAATACTCTCCCGTATGAGTACACCTACACTGATCTTGTCCTGCTAATATCATACAACTCTAACCTCTGTGTATAAGCATCCCTACCACCCGTTGAACATCCCGCTGATAATATTCTCCCTTATACATCACTAACACCACTGCTGCTAATACCTCTCCCGTCAAACCCTAACATCCCGCTGCTAAGTACCTCTCCCTATATACCTATAACCCGCTGATAATACCTCTCCAACACTATAGCACTCTAAATTCCCGTCGCCTTAATACATCTCCGCACATCGATGTAATACACTCCTCAACATCCCGAACTCTGCTGGCTAGTACATCTCCCGTATACCACACCTCAGACCATCCCCATAACCCTGATAATACGCTACTCCCAACACGCCTAACACGGGTATACTTGTCCTATACACCTAAGTGCTATCCTCTCCCTTACCCCTAACATCCGCTGCTTAGACTTCTCCATATACACCTAACAGCCCGTGCTAATACTCTAACCTTATACCCAACATTCCCGAGCTAATACCTCCCCTATACACAGAACATCAACGCTGCTAAACCTCTCCTATACACCTACACCTCATCTGTTAATACCTTCTTAAACTAATCCCTGTAATACTACCCTATTATCAGCTCTAACATCCCGCTGCTAATACACTCTCCCTAGTCCACCCTAGAAGTCCCTGCTGCTAATACCTCTCCTAAGGTCGACCCTAACACCCTGCTGCTAACTACCTACTCCGTGATGGAAACCCTCACTCTGCTGACTAATACCTCCTCCCAACACCTAACATGCCTGCGATGCGAAACCTCTCCCTATACACCTATCTCCGCTGCTAATACTCTCACTAATCACACTAAACACCCCGCACTGCTAAACATCCCTTACCTACACCATATACCCCCTAACGAACATCATGCTGACTAATACCTTATACATATACACCCTAACACCTCGCGTGCTGCATATACCTTCTCCTATACCCCCTAAATCCTGTTAATACCTCTCCCGAATTACAAACCTAACATCCCGCTGCTAATACCTCTCCCTATACACCCTAAACAACCAGTGCTAATACCTTCCCTATACACCCTCACATCCTGCTGCTAATAACTCTCCATATACACCCTAACACCCTGCTTGCTAATTACTCTCCCTATACAACCCCTAAACATCCGCTGATTAATACTCTCCTTCATACCCCTAACAACGCTGCTAATACATCTCCCTATACACACCTAACATCCGCTGCTAAACCTCTCCTATACACCTAACAATCCCGCTGCAATACCTCTCCCTATACACCTAACATCCGCTGCTAATACCTCTCCCTATACACCCTAACACCCGCTAATAGCCTACCTCCCTACGACACTCAACATCCCGCTGCTAGATACATCTACCTATAACACGGCCATACATCCACGCGCTAATACATCTCCCTATTACACCCTAACCAACCGCTGCTAATACCTCTCCTTAACACCCTAAAACCCTGCTGCTAATACCCTCTATACACACTAACATCCCGCTGCTAATACCTCTCCTATAAACCCTAACATCCCGCTGCTAAGAACTCTCACTATAACCCTAAACCTCTGCTAATACTTTCATACACCCTAACACCCGCTGCTAATACTCTACGATACACCACGTGTAACACCTGCTGCTAATACTCTTCCCCCTATACACACCTAACATCCTGCGCTAATACCTCTCATACTACACGTGCCTAAACCGTGCTGCTAATACCCTTCCCTATACACCCTAATCCCGTGTAATACCTTCCTCTATACACTACCCTACATCCCGTGCTAATACCTCTCCCTATACACCTAACACCCCGCTAGCTATGAACCTTCCCCTATACACGCGCTAACCACCTGCCTGATAATACCTCTCCATATAAGACCCCTAACATCCCGCTTGCTAATACCTCTCACTTACACCCTACACCCGCTGCATACCTTCCCTATACCACGCTAACATCCGTGACTGATATAGCCTCCTCCCTATACACTCCAACATCCCTGCTGACTAATACCTCTACCCCACTGCCTAATACCTATCCTAACACCACCTCAGGCTAATACCTCCCATACACCTACTCCGCAACAACCCTATACACATAACTCCCGGTGCATAATACTCTCCCTTTACACCCTACACCCCGCTGATCATACCACTCTTAGAGCACTGACACCCTGCTGCTAATACCTCCCTATACACCATAAATCTTACCTCCCTAACACAGCTGAATACCTCTAACACCATCTACCTTCTTTATACTCCCGTAACCCCTACATCAGCTGCAATACGTCTCCCGGATACACTACATCCCGCTGCAATACCCATCCTACCCTGTGAATACCTAACACCTAACATCCCTGCTCTAAGACCTCCCTTTTACACCCTAACACCTCTGTAATACTCTCCTATACACCATAACATCCGCTGCTAATCCATATCCCATACACCCGAACATACCCGCTCCTAATAGCCTTTCTCCCTATTTATTACACCCTAACATCACGGGGGCGTAATTAGCTCTACTTATACACCCTAACACCCTGCTGCTGGAGGACATCTCCCTTATACACACCTAACATGCCGCGGCGTGATAATACCTCTCCCTTATACACGGCATAATCATCCGCTGCCTACTACCTCTCCTGCTATAAACTCTAAAACCGCGTCTCTGCTAATACTTTCCCTCTTATACACCCTAACATCCCAGCTGCGTTAATAACCCTCATATCACTCATAACACCCTGCTTGCTGAGTCACCGTCCGGCTATACACCCTAAATGCCGCTGCTGAGATACTCTCCTTTATACAGCGCCTAACACCCTGATGCTATTTATTACCTCTCTCATATACAACCCTAGGACTCCCGTGGGGGCTTTTTTTGCTAATCACCTCTCCCTATACACCCAAACATCACGCTGCTAATACCATGTCTCCCTATACAATTACACCACGCGGATATGCTGTGCTTAAGCCCTCTCCCTATACCACCGCTATACACCCTGCTGCTGCTTAATACCGCTCCCTATACACCCACATCCCGCGTGGTTGCTATATACGCTGTCACCGATGTACACCCTAACACTCTCGCTGTAATACCTCTCCCTATACACGTCGCGCTGAAACACCCTGCTTTGGCCCCTAATACCTCTCCTATACACCCTAACATCCCGCTGCTAATATTCCTCTCATTATACACCCATAAAACTCCCTGAGCCTGCTGCTAATACTGGCTCCCTGAGTACACTAACATCCCCGCGATTTTACTAGGTTCCTATACATTCCTAACATCCCACTGTAATTACCTCTCCCTAGTACACCCCTGCTACGCCGGCTGCTAGATACCTCTCCCTATCACCCTAACACCCGTGGCGTTGAGAAACCTCTCCTACGATAACACTTCCCGCTGCTAAAAATATCCTAACCACCCTAACACCTGGGTGCTAAACTCGTATAAACCTACAGCCCAGTGCTTTGTAAGAGAGTATCCTATACAGCCCTTAAAACATAGCCGATGCTAATACATCGTCCCTATACACCCTAACACCCTGCTGCTAATACCTCTCTCTATACACCCTAACACCCCGCTGCTAATACCTCTCCCTATACACCCTAACACCCCGCTGCTAATACCTCTCCCTATACACCCCGCTGGCGTCCCCCTTTGCTTTCTTACATTACTCGCCTACTTTAAAGTCTGCTGAAATAATGACTCGCAGACGCCTTTCCTCTGTACAGTAGTTCGTTTCATTATAGCGCCATTAATCCTGTATTCTGCCTTTGGTTTTGTGTGACCCAAGTGCATTATTTTGCACTTTTGGGCATTAAATTGTAGTAGCCACACTTGACCACTCCTCGAATCTACGTAAATCATTGGTAATTGTATTTATCCCTCTCCTGGAGTGTCATTTGCAAAAGGGTATGCTGTCCCCGCCAAACCATTTATAATGTCCCTAATAAAGATATTAAAGAGGAGCGGTCCCAGTACAGACCCCCGAGGCACTCCACTGGTTACCTTCCCTTGAATGGTCTCCCTTTACCACAACGCTATGTCACGATCCTTCCACCAATGTCTTATCCATTCTACCACCATCGAGTCCAATCCCAAGCACTGCAACTTGTGTATCAGTCTTTTATGAGGGACAGTATCAAAGGCCTTACTAAAAATCCACCATAATCTGTTAGTTTAGTCACCCGGTCACAAAAAACATCTATTTGATTTCTTTGACATGATCTCCAGCCAGTAACCTGAGGATCTTGTAGGTTGTTCGACTTTCATCTCTTCCCTACTTCCTCTCTTGTGAAGTGGGACTACGCTTCTCTTGTCATCTGGATCCACACCTGATAAGTGACTGGTTTAATAGATCTGGTCATGGCGTTACCAGCACACCCAAGGGTGACGAGATGGGGGGGGGGGGGGGGGGGGAGGAGCAGGTACAAATACCCGGGGCCCGGTTGTCCGTAAGGGAGCCCGACTGTTGCATATGTTTTTGTCTTTCTCGCTAGTATCATTATTTGTCGTGTTTTGGTTTTTTTGATATCCATTGTAAAATCGGTGAATTCCAAAGAGAATAATGTTAGTGATTATACAGAATTCTGTCAGTTATCTGCCAATATTGACTAATCAACCAAAGAACTACTAATTATATCTTAAGAACAGAATATAATTATATTTTAATGGTATTCTTAAGATATATATTTCATGTTCAATGCACGCACAATTCGGAATAACGGCTCGCGAACTTGTGCCGTGAAGCGAGCATTTCCGACTCTACACGAACATGCGCGGCTGCGCTTAGACAGTGCGCCAGCGCAGTCTCATCTTAGGCCTGGGACATAGACATTGTGTCCGTGCTTTCCCTGGCCTTACACAGCGTGCCGTCCGTGGGCGTGTCGGGGGCGGGCCAGTGACGTCACAGAGCTGGTTCGCCCTCATTGGGTGAACCGCTCACGTGACTGGGCCTGAGCTCCGGCGAGCGCAAAATTTGAAAACTTGGTGAGACAAACGCTTCCGCAAGCGTGCGGAAGCGTGCGTGAGCCCCTGCTAAAGCCGCTGTCATTGCGGCTGCAGGGGCTCAGTGCCGAGTGTGAGCGCAGCTCAGCACGGGTCAGCCTTGCTCACACTACTATGTCCCAGGCCTTATTCTGCGTAGTCGCCTTTGTATGTTTTCGTTAGGGAACACCATGCGAATACAACAAAGTTGTTGTGTTACACACATTGTGTTGTGTTACACATACAAGTTTACCGTATAAAGTGTGCGGTTAGTTCAGCAACGATCGTGTGGGTGCTTATATTAGTGATATTAGTCATTAGGATCGTAATATTCTCCACTGGTACGAATATTAACATGAAAATGAGACCACGCATTTATTTTATATTGCAGTGAATTTACAATAACTAGAATACATTTTTTAAGTTTAGATAACGTTTTTTTTTTTAACCCCTTTTTAATTCTTACCTTGGATTATCATCACAAATCTGGTGCAAAAAAACCATAAAGAACAAAAAGAAAGAGAGGAAAGAGCTGCTGCAGGTGGAAGAACTCTTGCATGTCTCGGATTTGCTATCTCCTTGTTTGCACATCTATACATGTCCTGTGTAAAGATGTTTTTAGCTGTCCGCCCTTGCTGGGGGCCCCAGAATGTTTTCACCAGGGCCCGAACCCGCTCTCGGCGGCTCTGAGCACACCCCCTTGAAATCTTTTCCTGTCCTTCAATGTACAGTAGCCCATCTGGCCCCACTGACTTGTCCGTTTTCAGTTGTGGAACTCCCAGTAGGACTTTGTCTTCTGTAAATGGACTTGTGGCCACCTCTTACCCATCTGTGGTCCTCCTCACCTTCAGCTGTGACCACAACTAATGATTAAGGTGGTTTGCTATACCTTTTGTCTCCCTTAACATACAGCACGGTGTACACTGCCAACCCTATAAACAGACAAAGCGATGTATATATTGGCAGCACTATATACCCATAGATACAACACCTATACACGCACAGTGTATATACTGCACCTATATACACTGCCAGCCCTATACACACATACAGCATTGCATACACTGCCCGTCTTATATACATTGGGTATCGTTGGGGCTGCCGATGGGGGTAGAGCGAGGACTTGTGTCCCGGACCCGGAAATTGGTCCAGACCGAAAGAACTCTACCTGGGCCCACCCGGAAACCCTCCCAGCGCTGCCATGGTTCTGATACTAGCCAGACACCACTCAACAACCCGAGACTCAGGTCACGACTGTCAGTGGGCCTGAGCACTGTATAAACTGCCAACCCTACAAACACAACACTGCCAATCCTATATACACAAACACTATACACCACCAGCCCTATATACACCCCCAGTGACCCTGTCTCTTTCTGCAGGAGGATCGGGTGCTGTGTTCTGTCCGCTTGCTGTACGCAGGTCTGTGTCTGCTCTCCTTCGGGGGTCTCCTGTGCGTGTTCAGCACTCTCTGCCTCCGTCACACCAAAGAGAAGAGGTCCCAGGTGCAGCTGTGACAGGACAGGCCAAGGAGGGAGGGGGGAGCCATGCGCCCAGTGTGCGGACACTGTGGCACCTGACAATGGGTGGGCAACTCTTGTCACCTCATGGAAGACAGATGTTTCACCTGGCGGTGGCGGGGTTTTGGGGGGCTCTGTAAAATACAATAAACATCCGAATAAAATGAATGTTGGAAAATCGTACTGGTTATGAGTGAGTCTCACTCAGTTGTTCGAGGTCTCGCCCTGGAAGGTGGCCTCTCGCACTGGAAGGCAGTCTCGCTCGTGCATGAAGTCTCATCTTTAAGCATCACCACCCTTCAATGCCATCTCACTCACTGATGTCTCAAACCTACAAACACCCCTGTTACCCCCTCACATCCTGTCAGTTTGATTCCTCCACTGACCTTTGACAAAGTTACTTTACGTGCTTATCACCCCCACTCCCATTAGATTGTAAGCTCTCTGGCCAGGGCTTCCAGTATGCCCCTGACCACACTCGCACTCACTCACACTCTCTCATTTGATTTGTTGTGTATTATTTACAATACAATATTTCCACAATATTGAACAAACAAAACTTTGGTTAGCATTAGGTTGGCTTTTCTTTTAACCCCTGCTGGGATGGGGATGGCTGTAAATTCCCCTTTCCAACCATCCAAGCGCTAAATGTCTTCCACTTTGTGCATCTCTGCTTCCATTCAATAAAGTTTTGATTAAAAAAATCTATTTTACAATTAAATGTACAAATGCGCAGTCGCCTGATCGCGGCATCTTCCGGTCCCGCCCCGTGGGGAAGGCGGCGGCCGTCGTGCGCATGCGCGCTGCCCTTCTCTTTCTGGTCACGCCCCTGCATGGCACTGCGCATGCGGGTTGAGCACCTCCGTGCCGCTTCCGGTTTTGCTCCCGCCCGGTCCGCCATCTTGGATGGAGAGAGAGAGGAGAAAAAAAAAAGGAGGGGGGAAGAAAGAAGAGGGGGAAGTTGTATACAGGGAGCAGGAGGGGGCTATATACCGCTCCCTATAGACTGACAGAGGCAGGGAAGCGCACATACACTACACAGGAGAGAGACATATAGCTATATACTGTATTTTATATATACAGATACATATATATCTGACTATCCACAGCTGCCTGTTGTTTATATATATACACATACATACACACAGAGGACTATACAGATATATATCTATATATCTACATACAAATATACAGATATATATCTATATATCTGGCTACAGCTGCCTATAATATATATCAAAGCAAACAGCAGAATATATATATATACATACACACACACACACACACACACACACACGTCTATATATGTGTAGATAAAAGAAGAGGCTATATAGAGACAAACATGTATGTAAGGACCTTATAGAAACACATGAGAGAGGTGGTATGGATATATTATATTGAGGGTATACACTGCGATACAGGAATACATATATATATATGTATATAGATTTGTGCTGAGCCAGAGAGGCGTGAGGGGACAGCTCGGGACAGTCACAGGATTCCCCAGCAGTGACAGACACAAAGAGACAGACGCATCTGGGAGAAGCACAGAGCGCCCGGGAAGAGACGGACACAAAGAGACGCTGCTGCATCCACACACAAGAGACCGCCCGAAAGAGAGAGCGCGGGCGTGAGGGGGCGAGGGGGGAGAGGCTGGCACACTCGCCTATGTCCGGAGAGACCGCAGGGGTTAGACCCACACGAGGGCTGCCCGCCTGGAAAGCCAGCATGGGAGGCCGCGGGGAGAGAGCGCTGCTCCTCGGCCACTGAAAGCCGCCAGAGACAGCCAGCGGCACGGGGAGACACTCGGGTGAGCATGAGACCACCCGCTCTGTGGCAGAGAAGGGTTTACAGAGGGGCTGATCTGCGGGGAGGTAAGGGGGTGCGCGATGGTCAGCGGAGGTGTCGGGGGAGCAATGATCTGCGGAGGTGTCGGGGGAGCAATGGTCTGCGGAGGTGTCGGGAGGTAGCAATTATCTGGCGGAGGGTGTCGGGGGAGCAGTGGTCTGCGGAGGTATGTCGGGGGAGTCAATGGTCCTTGCGGATGTTTCTGTGCAGCAATGTCGCTGGCGGCGGGGTCGGGGGAAGCGGATGGCTGGGCGGAGGTGTCGTGGAGCGATGGTCTGGAGGTCGGGGAGGATGTCGCGGAGGTGCGGAGCGATGGTCTGTGAGGGTTCGAGGGGGGTGAGCGATGGGTCTGTGGAGGTGTCGGGGGGAGCGAGTGGGTCGGTGTGGAGGATGGTCCGTGGCGACGATGGTCGTGTGAGTGTGTCGTGGTGAGCGATGGTCTGTGGAGCGTGGTCGTTGGGGAGCGATGGTCATGTGGAGGTGTCTGGGGATGCGCGATGGTCGCGTGAGGTGTCGTGGGGAGGCGATGAGTCTGCGAGAGGTGTCGGGGGGAGCGCGTCTGCGAGATGTTCGGGGGGAGCTGCGGTCTGGTGGGGTGTCTCAGGAGGGAGCGTTTAGTTGCGGGGGAGCATGTCTTTTCGTAGGTGTCGGGGAGCGATGGTCCATGCGGACGGTGTCTGGGAGCGATGTTCTGTGGAGGTGTCCGTGGGGAGCGATGGCTGTGGAGGTGTCGGGGGGGCATTTGGGGAGGGTCGTTAGCATGGTCTGCGGAGGTGTCGGGGGGCGATGGGTCTGGGCGTAGGTGTCGGGGGGCGATGGTCTGTGGAGTGCGGGGAGTTGTCGAGAGGGTGGGGGGGGGCGATGGTCTGGCGGAGGTGTCGGGGGTGTAGCCTGAGGGTCTGGCGAGGAGGTTTCGGGGGGAGCGATTGGTCTGTGTAGGGTCGGGGGGCGATGGGTCTGCGGAGTGTGTCGGTGGGAGCGATGTCTGCGGAGGTGTCGGGGGGAGTGCGGTGTCTGTGGGGGTGTCAGGAGGGAGCGGGTTAGCGTGTCCGGGGTGTGACGCGATGGTCCTGCGGTAAGTTGTCGGGGGCGATTCTGCGGATGGTGGTCGTGCGAGGTGAGGTGTCGGGGAGCGATGGCTGCGGAGTTTGGTTCCGGGGGAGCGAGGCCTCGAGGATGTCGGGGGAGCGATGGTCTGCGGAGGTGTCGGGTAGGATTCGCGAGGGTCGGGAGGCGATCGGCTGGGAGCGATGGTCGCGGGGAGGCGGGTGGACTGGCCTTCGGAGGGTCGGGGGTAGCGAATGGGCCTGCCGGAGGGGGGGTCGCGGGGAAGATGGTCTGCGGAGGGTCGGGGAGCTGATGGCCTGCGGAGGGGTACGCTGGGGTAAAGATGGTCTCGGTGGTCGGGGGAGCGTGGCCTGCGAGGGGCGCGGGAAAGCTGGTCTGCGGATGGGGGGTCGGGGGGAGCGTGGCCGCGAAGGGGGGGCGTGGGGGAAAGATTGGGTCTGGCGGAGGGGTCGGGGGGAGCGGATTGTCTGCGTGGTGGGGGGGGACGCGCTGGCCTGGCGGGGGGTCACGGAGCAATGGTCAACGAGGGGTCAAGGGGAGCGCGATGGTCTGCGGTGGTGTGATGGTCTGGCGGGTTGAGGGGGAGCGGTGTGCCTGCACAGGGGTTTGGGGGGGAGCGATGCTGGCCTACGGAGGGGTCTGGGGAGGCGGGCAATGGTCTGTCTGTTTCTGGTACAAAAGCATAATAGAGCAATGCTCTGCAGGTCTTTAGAAGACAAGGGGCTGATGATGCGATGCTCTGTGAATTGATGGTGGGGCGATTCTCCATATGTTTCTGACACTTAGAGGTTAATAGGGCGATGTTCTGCAGGCCTGTGGCAGAGAAGGGGTTACTGTGGCGACGCCTCACTTTTCTGGTGCACACACAGTTAATGGTGCGATGCTCTGCATGTCTGGTAGGGGAGAATGGGGGCGAGATGTCCTGCAGGGCGGGAGTTAATGGGGCCACGTTCTCGGTGGCCATGTAAGGGTTAACAGGGCTAATGCAGAGTAAATACAAAACGGGACCCTATCTGAACCGATCCTCTGACATACCCCGCGCTGCTGCCCCTCTGCCCTCATCCTCTGCTATACCCGCACTGCCTCTGTCCTCAGCGTGCTCTATACGCTTCCCAGCTAACCTGCGTCGGCCTCTCTGCTATACCGTCTCGCTGCCTCTCTGCTATACCCGCGCTGGTCTTATAAGCCTGTCCTCTGCTATACCCCGCGCTGCTCCCCTCTGTCCTGCACCTCTGCTATACCCCGCGCTGCTGCCCCTCTGTCCTGCCATCCTCTGCTATACCAGCACTGCCCCTCTGTCCTGTCAGCGGTCTACTGCTATACCAGCGCTGTCCTTGTCCTGCCCCCTCTGCTATATCCACTCTGCCCCTTCTGTCCTGCATCCTCTGCTAACCCGCCGTCCGCCCTCTGTCCTACATCCTCTACTATACCGCGCGCCCCTCTGTCCTGCATCCTCTACTATACCCGCGCTGCCCCTCTGTCCTGCAACCTCTGCTATACCATCGCAGCCCTCTTGTCCCTGCTGCCCTCTCTGCGATACCCACCCGCGCTGCCCCTCGTCCTGCCCTCTGCTATACACGCTTGCCCTCTGTCCTGCTGCCTCTCTGCTATACCTACGCTGCCCCTCTGTCCTGCAGCACGTCTGCTATACAGGCGCTGTCCCCTGTCCTGCCACCTCTGCTATAACCACACTGCCTCTGTCCTGCAACCTTGCTATACCAGCACTGCCCCTCTGTCATGCATCCACTACTATACCCGCGCTGACCTCCGCTGTCCTGCAGCCTCTGCTATACCACGCACTGCCCCTCTGTCCTGCAACCTCTGCTAGTACCCCCGTGTCCCTCTTCGCTGCATCCTCTCCTATAACCCGCGCTGGTCCCTCTGTCCTTGCATCCTCTGCTATACCAGCACTGCCCTCGTCCTGCAACCTATGCTATACCAGCGCTGCCCCTCTGTCCGCAACCTCTGCTATACCTCGCGCTGTCCCTGGCTGTCCTGCCACTGTCGTGCTATACCCGCGCTGCCCTCTGTCCCTGCAGCCTCTGCTATACCCCGCCTGCGCCTCTGTCCTGCCCCGTCGCTATACCAGCATGCCCCTACTGTCGCTGCAGCCCTCCTGCTATACTTACCCGCTGCTGTCCCTCTGTCCTGAATTCTCTGCTATATACCCGCGCTGCCGGCTCCTGTCCTGCATCTCTCTGCTATACCAGCGCTGCCCCCCCTCTGTCCTGCGTACCTCTGCTATCCAGCGCTGCCCTCTGTCCTTGCATCCTCGGCTATACCAATCGCTGGCCCCTCTGTCCTGCACCACTCTGCTCTAGCCAGCGGCTGTCCCCTCTGTCTTGTGCCCGCTCTGCTTAAACCAGCGGCATGCCCCTCGTCTACCCACTATACCAGGTGCCCCGCTGTCCTACAGCCCCTTCTAGCTATAACCCGCGCTGCCTCTGTCCTCAAAAATCCCTCTGCTATACCTACCCGCCGCTGCCGCCTGCTGTCCCCTGCAATGCGCTCTTGCTATACTCACCGCGCTGCCCCGCCTCACTTCTGCACCAGCTGCCGCCTCCTTGCCGTCCTCTTCTATACCAGCACTGGCCCCTCGGTTCCTGCAACCTCTGCTATAACCAGCGCTGCCCCTCTGTCCCTGCAGCCTCGGGTCTGCTAGACCCAAGCTTGCCACCCTTCTGTCCGCTGGCCTCTGCTGCTATACATCTCTGCCCGCTCTCGTCCTGCTGCCCCTCTGCTATCCAGCGCTGCAACCGAGTCTGTCCTGCACTCCTCTGTAATACCAGCGCTGCCCTGCTGTCCTGCAGCCACGCTCTGCTATACTCAGCGCTGCCCCGCTCCTGTCCTACAGCCCCTCTCCTATACCCGCGCTTGCCACCTCTGTCCTCAGGCCCCTCTCTATACCCGCTGCCCCCCTCTGTCCTCTGCGTATCTGCTATAACCAGTCGCTGCCCCTCTTGTCCTGCTGGCCGGCTGCCCCTCTGCTATACCCCGCGCTGGGCCCCTCTGTCCTGCAACCTCTGCTATAACCAGCGCTGCCCCTCTGTCCTGCAAGTTCCCGCTCTGCTATACCCACCTCGCTGCCCCCCTCTGTCCTGCAATCTTTCTATACCAGCGCTGCCCCTCTGACCTGCAGCCCGCTCTGCATACCCCCGCGTGCCCCTCTGTCCTGCAGAGCCCTCTCTGGCTATATCCCTCGCTGTGCCCTCTGTCCTGCAGCTTCTCTCTATACACACTGCTGCCCTCTGTCCCGTGCTGCCCGCGCTCTGCTTATTCCGCGCTAAGCCCCTCTGTCCTGCAATCCCACTATACCCCCCGCGCGCTGGACCCTCTTCCCTGCAGCCCCTCTGCTTACCAGCGACTGGTCCCCTACTGTCCTGCATGCCTCTACTATACCACCGCTGCACCTCTGTCCTGCCAGCCTCTCTGCTATACCGCGCTGCTCCCCTCTGTCCTGCAATTCCTCTCCTTATACCCGCGCTGCCCTCTGTCCTGCAATCCTCTCTAACCATACCAGCGCTGCGCCCTCCTGGTCCCGTCAGCCTCTCTGCTATACCACCGCGCTGAGCCCGTCTGTCCTGCATCCTCTGCTATACCCATGCGCGCCCCTCGTCCTAGGCAAGCCTCTCTGGCTATACCAAGCACTGCCCCCTCTGTCCTGCATTCTCTCTATAACACCCCGCTGCCCGCCTCTGTCCTGCATGCCGTCTGCTATACCAGCGCTGTCCCGCCCTTCCTGCAGATCCTTGCTATAACACGCGCTCCACTCTGTCCTGCAGCATTTGCTATACCAGTGCTGCCCCCCTCTGTCCATGCATTCACTGGCTATACGCCGCGCTGGTCCCTCTGTCCTCATGCCCCTCCTGCTAATACCCCGCGCTGCCCCCCTGTCCTGCATCCGTCTGCTATATACCAGCCGCTGGCACCCGCCTCATGTCCTGCAGCCTCTGCTATACCATCGCTGCCGGCGCCTCTGGTCCCTGCATCCTCTGCTATACCAGCTGCTGCCCCTGCTGTCCTGGCAGCCTCTGCCTATAACCACGGCGCCCTACTGTCCCCTCGTCCTGCATCGCCTCTCTATACCCGATGCATTGCCCCCTCTGTCCGTTGCACCTCTGCTATACAGCGCTGCCCTGCCCACCCCGCTGCTATCCGCGGCCCTCTGTATAACCACCTGCCAGCCCTCTCCCTGCTCGTCCTCAGCCTCCTCTGCTATATACCTGCGCTCCGGCGCTCTACATCCTGCTCCCTCTACTAACACGCACAAGCCGCCCCTCTGTCCTGCAGCCGCGCTCTGCTATAAGGACCCGCGCTGCCCCCTCTGTCCTCAGCTTGCTTCTCGTGCTATTCCAGGCTGCCCCTCTGGTCCTGCACTCCTCTACTATACCACACATTGCCCCTCGTGTCCTGCAGCCCGCTCCTGGCTATACCCGCGCTGCCCCTCTGTCCTGCATCCGTCTGCTATACCACGCTGGCCCCGGGGATGGCCCCCCCTCGTTACCGCCCCCCCCCTCCCCCCGTTCTTTCCTGCATCCTCTGTCTATACCGCCAGCGCTGCCCGCCTCGTCCTGCACACCTCTGCTATACCCCCACGACGCCCCTCTGTCCACTCAGCCTCTCTGCTATAACCGCGCTGCCCCCTCTGTCCTGCACCTCTGCATACCCAAGCGCTGCCCCTCTGGTCCTGTGCTCTCGCCTCTTCTCTATACCACACTGCCCCGCTGCCCTGCTTCTCTCTATTCTCCCCCCGCGCTGCCCCCTTCCCTGCAATCCTCTGCTATAACCACGCGCCCCCTCTGTCCTGCAGCCTCTCTGCTATAAACCAGCACTGCTTTCTCTGTCCTGCAGCCTCTGCTATCCAGCGCTGCCCGTCTGCACTGCATTTCTCTGCTATAACCAGGCACTGCCCCTTCTTCCTGCAGCCCCTCTCTGCTATACCATCGCTTGTCCCCTGACTGGCCCCTGCATCTCTCTGCTATACCCGCTGCCCCCTCTTCCTGCTTCCTTGCTATACCAGCACTGCCCCTCTGTCCTTCATTCTCTTGCTAATACGAGCGCTGCCAGCCTCTCCCTGCACTGCAGCCTCTCTCGCTATAACCAGCACTGCCCCTCTGTCCTGCTGCTCGCTATACCGCGCTCTCTCCCCTTGTCCTGCAACCTCGTTGCTATAGCCCCGCCCACCCCCGCGCTGTCGCCTCCTGTCCTGCAACCTCTCTGCTATACCAGTGCTGCCCCTCTGTCCTGCAGCCTCTCTGCTATACCAGCACTGCCCCTCTGTCCTGCTGCCTCTCTGCTATACCAGCGCTGCCCCCCTGTCCTGCATACTCTGCTATACCAGCGCTGTCCCTCTGTCCTGCAGCCTCTCTGCTATACCAGCGCTGCCCCTCTGTCCTGCAGCCTCTCTGCTATACCAGCGCTGCCTCTCTGTCCTGCTGCCTCTCTGCTATACCAGCGCTGCCCCTCTGTCCTGCATCCTCTGCTATACCAGCGCTGTCCCTCTGTCCTGCAGCCCGCTCTGCAATACCCACGCTGCCCCTCTGTCCTGCATCCTCTGCTATACCTGCGCTGCCCCTCTGTCCTGCATCCTCTGCTATACCTGCGCTGCACCTCTGTCCTGCATCCTCTCTGCTATACCCGCGCTGCCCCTCTGTCCTGCTGCCTCTCTGCTATACCCGCGCTGCCCCTCTGTTCTGCAGCCCGCTCTGCAATACCCGCGCTGCCCCTCTGTCCTGCATCCTCTGCTATACCCAGCGCTGCCCCTCTGTCCTGCAGCCTCTCTGTTATACCCGCGCTGCCCCTCTGTCCTGCATCCTCTCTGCAATACCCGCGCTTCCCCTCTGTCCTGCATTCTCTGCTATACCCGCGCTGCCCCTCTGTCCTGCATCCTCTCTGCTATACCCGCGCTGCCCCTCTGTCCTGCATCCTCTCTGCAATACCCGCGCTTCCCCTCTGTCCTGCATTCTCTGCTATACCCGCGCTGCCCCTCTGTCCTGCATCCTCTCTGCTATACCCGCGCGACCCCTCTGT
>WSYH01008905.1:0-27595 GCA_036426205.1 Ascaphus truei | reverse complement strand
CGAGGACTGGAGTTGTGCAGGCCTGATGTAGGCCATTAATCTGAAATGAAATGAGGAACACTCAATGAAGTCTCCAATCCTACACTGTGACGGTGCTCGTCTCCGATCAGGAAGCGGATACCACAGGGCTGAGGTAGGGATGCAAATTAACCGGCAAGAGCCCAGGGACAGAGTCCTGTTAGAGTATCCGTAGTAAGCAAGAAGGAGGTCAGGGCTAGCGGCAGTGGTGCAAAGTGCAGGCAACAGGTCAGGGCAGGCGGCAGGCAGCAAGGTTTGGGTCACGGTCTGGGGTGAGCAACAGGGATTACAAATGAACAGGCTAGCCACAGCAACAGGGATGGCTCACGAACAAGGAAGGCTCAGCAACAGGAACAGGGAAGGCTCACGAACAAGGAAGGCTCAGCTACTGGAACCCAAGGTGGCTAGGCACACAGGGAAGGCTCACGAACAAGGAAGGCTCAGTAACTAGAGCCCAGGGTGGCCAGGAACAAAGGGAAACATATACATTGTTCGGGCCGGGGCTAGAAGTCGCTGGCTGTTAGTTAAGCCCTTGAACAGGTGCAACCAATGTAGCAGGCTGCGAGTAATCAAAGTGTCACAGCAGCCAGGTAAAGGCGGGTTCCAGCCAAAGCCTGGACTGGAACCCTTGCATAGATATAACGTATGAATAAACATATATTATAGCATATGCAGTAATACATACTAAATCTGTGCTCATACAATATTTTGTGGAATTTTTTTCTGGACACATCGTAGCTCGTGGTCTAGATGGTGTGAAGTAAGCAAGATGGTAATGAAAATGCAAATGATCACTTTAAGAGATTCCATATTAGTTGTTTAAAAGCCCTCAGCTATGAGACTGGACTTTGAAGTATACACAAAATAGCAAAAGAAGACACCCATAGTTGAATAGAGATATATAGTTACTATATTATATAGTACAGGTCAAAAGATCTCAATACATCACCATATAGTAGTCGATCATAATGCGGAAAAGTATGTGGTGTTATATTTTTGGAAATTTGTTTAGAGACTTTTTTTTTTGCACAATCCTCTATTTTTTGTATCTCTGAATCTAAATTATACAGCTTTTACAGCATGGCAATGAAAATATCAAGTCATTGTCAGTATCTTTTGGGTTACCAATCTACATCCATGCAGCTTGTTTCATGTACTGTATTTGAATTAATACAATACCACCAGTGAAACAAGAATTAGTCAATAAAGTGTCAGAAGGCTAGTTGTAAATATTAGTTAGCTAGTACAATAAAGATCAATATACAGGTGTGTGTGTGTGTGTGTGTGTGTGGGTGTGTGTGTGTGTGTGTGTGTGTGTGTGTGTGTGTGTGTGTGTGTGTGTGTGTGTGTATATATATATACAAACACACACAAACACAAAGAACAACACAGTCAGCACATACAGATTATACATACATATACACGCATACACACATATATGCATATGGATATACTAATGGGGATCATCTATATGCTTATATAGGTAGTATTTGCATTACAGCCAACTTACCAGCAATTGTTGTGTTAATTCCACTAGTATTAATTAGTGGAAATAAACAGAGGTTATTACTACCTAATGGAGAGTTGCTAAATAAGTATTATCTACTTTAAATGACTGCATATCTATACTATCAGACTTAGGGGCCTATGCAGAGAACTACGAGAATGGCCATTCGCCATACTTTAAACTCTCCATGTTTTTGGCGGATTCCCCTCGCAGTATGCAGGAAGGTGCGCATATCTGTGAGAGGAATCCGGCAGAGAGATGACGAGCCCTGGCGAGAAGGGCTCTGCTTGCGAGATCTGTCAGCAGAGAGCGAGATCCGCCACTCTCTGCACAAATCTCGGCTGGGGAAAAAAAATGTGTACATAACAATTTGATTACTATTGTAGATGTGCAGGGGGTCTCCGGAGATGAACCGCGTTGGTTTTATGTCCGGGGGACCCCTGCTTCCCGAGATACAGGCCCCGTTATGAGGTGCCGGTATCTCCTATGCATTGAGATAGCCCGATCACGTGACGCGGGACATTTCCATTCATAGGAGATACTGGCACCTCATAAAGGTGCCTGTATCTCGGGAAGCAGGGGGTCCCCGGACATAAAACCAACACGGTTCATGTCCGGAGACCCTCTGCACATGTACACTAATAATAAAAATACAGTAATGCTGCTTCATTACCTTAGCGGCTATCCGTTAAGGCAATGAAGGGGTTAAGTCACAGTAGCATGTTTATTGGGGACAATGGCCCCCAATAAACATTGCTATACACATTACAATCAGGCTCTGTGCCCCCAACAACACCTAAACCCCCCTTTTATACATAAACCATAGTAATTTTTTTAGGCACAGGAATGGTACTATAGCCTGGC
The DNA here is from genome assembly GCA_036426205.1 of Ascaphus truei. Taxonomy (NCBI): domain Eukaryota; kingdom Metazoa; phylum Chordata; class Amphibia; order Anura; family Ascaphidae; genus Ascaphus; species Ascaphus truei. The sequence continues at coordinate 25,206 of WSYH01008905.1, read as the reverse complement.
GGTGGCCCTCGGGTTTTGCCTGCAGTATCAAGTCTGTGGCCCAAAAAAATTATTACAAAACACATAAATACTTTAACATTAATACTACCCACCCCTGTGAGGCATAACCACCATCACCCCCAACACACCGGGAGGCCTACCCTCCGTCCCTTGCGGACAATACCCCTACCCCCAATACCCACATTCAAAACAATACACACACCCGCAAGAAACATAACAATTTTTAATAAACTATACATAACCCACCCACAACATATAGCAAATATATTGTGGTGTTACTTAACCCCTTAATACCAACAACGGTTAATAAGCGGTAAAGTAATTAATGGGTTAAGCCACCCTGCACCCATTCATTTGTAGAGTGGCTTCATCATTCATATATATATATATATATATATATATATATATATATATAATAATCAAAAAATAAATAGATGATACCGTTCTGTGGCTAACGAAATGCTTTTATTTGTGCGAGCTTTCGAGATACACTGATCTCTTCTTCCGGCGATGTTACAATGAATGAAGCAAGCAAAAGCTATACTATAAACAGTGTCCTTTGGAATGTTATCTGTGCTGGTCCTTCCCCCGGTGTGGATGTGTTTTATGGCTGGAGGTGTCAAAAGGTTCCTGAAAGCAAATGATGAAAGAGTGTGTATGTGTATCAGTGTGAATTAACATGAATGAATAGCACACAGTATATACAGTGCTTTACAAAAGGTGTGTGTGTGGAGTGGGAGCGGAAATAAATGGTGTGGGTGGGTGTGGAAATGTGAGAGTTAGAAGCATAACTAAAATTGTGTGTGGATACTATGTGGTCCCTATTGGTGTATAGGGATGGAAAAACAAGGAGTATAAGTATGTGTGAGAGACAGCTGTGTGTGCATACATATAGCACAGTATGTACAGACATGGCCTATAGCGCTCATGGGAAGAGAGTTCACTTGTGTCAGTAATGACTCATAAAATTTCGATCTCTGTTTAGGCCACTGCTAAGTGTCCCGAACAGTTGCATAAGTTTGTATTCATGCAACCGTCTCTCTTTTGGTGTTTTAAGATTACCTTTGAGTATGGCAACCCTCAGATCATTCATCTTATGGCCAGAGTCAGAGAAATGTGTGTATATATATATATATATATATATATATAATTTGACATATATCTTTATAAATGTATGTCAAATATAAGTATGATTAAGCAACCTACAAAGAAATGAGAAAGGATATGCATGTAGCTATTTAAAACTTCCGATCTGCCATTGACAACATCACTGCCAAATTACAAACAAAGCCAAATGAAAATAAAAACACACCTCATAAGAGAATAAAGCAAGCACCTATCCAAAGCAGTAAAGAGTAAATTGGTATAAAACATAATATTGAACTATGTGTACATGAAGCCAATAATATTTACATCATGAACACAATTGCAATCAATGCTCCAAAACAAATACACGCTTGAAAGTAAATATTCTATATAAACAAAGCAAGTCGACAATAATAAATTAACACACAATTAATGCCATCCGAAATACATTACAAGCAATTCTAAACAAAATCCCTACTGAAGCATGCTAGACAAACACAAAACCAGTGCAAAAACAAATTTATTCCAAAGTAACACGATCATAAACAATCTAAATGCACCAAATAAGCCACATTAAACAATTAAGGCAGGGTCCCAACATATACCCATGCAATCATAATAATCTGAAATGAAAGAAGTGATTCTACATTACACTGCACACACAAAATAGTAAGCAAACAGGGAAAAGACTTGTAGAAGACATGAAAAAATGCAATAAACATTTGAAAAACAACCCTTTAATAAACATGTATGTATATAGCTCAAGAGGGATATATATACATACATGGGGATGAATAGAACATTAAAAAAATAAATCCAACTTGTGAGAAAAAAACAAAAAACATTACAAATTAAATAAAATACATTTCTTGACTTTACTTACCATTAGATGACCAATGACCGACTTGAGGGAAAACCGCTATGTCTGCAACACATCCAAAGACAGGAACCAATACCCATCAAATAATAAACCTTTGTAATCCAATGTGGTGACTTATTTCTTGTCTTTATAATCCATACCGTCTGTGGTCTTCTTTTCGGGGTCTTCTTCATCGTCTGCGGGGTCTTCTGGCTTCTTCTTCTGTGACACAGGTCCATCTTCTTCTGAGGGGAGGTCCTCTCCCCACGGAGTCAAGCTGGAAAATGAGACGACATAGGCTTTTAAAGGCCTATGACGTCACATTTTGCATCAAATAGTTCTCACGGTCCTGATTGGTCCGTGAAAAGCATGTGATTTTGGATATGGCTAACACAAATGATGATCAGCTAGCTACAGGATACCATAGGGACTTTTTTTATTGTGTGTTTTAGTTGCACTGAACTATCAGTTGTTGTATTAAATGCCTTTTTTTACATTTCAGTCATCTGTTTGTCTCAGCATTTGTCAGTTTTAAGTGTTTGTCAGTGGTGTCATAGGTTTCCTTGTTTAATGTTATTTACTGTATTACACTATGTTTGTTTTTAATTCTTTTTCATGATTTGACCGCCTACACGAGGAGAGCCCTAGTGGACATCTACTTCCATCTGGCTGCTTATATCCTTTTATTCAGTGTGACTTGGGGCCAAGCGCCATAGATATAACATATTCTTTCACCACTCCGATGCTGTCGCACTTCCTGGATAGATTGTTCGCACTGGGGCGCGCCTTGGAGAAACCAGCCTTTTCCTATTGCTACATAGTACTGCACGTGACCATGGGGCTTGCGTGAGTTCGTAATGGAAGCTCATGAACTATGACCCTACGCGTTTCGTGCACATGCACACTTAATCAGGGGATCCAGGAAGTGCGACAGCATCGGAGTGGTGCTTGGATTCGCCCGACGCCACTGGAGGACAAGCTGATATCCTCAATGACTACAGTACACTGCGAGTTTACTCCCAAGTTCTTGTGAGTAGGATTTTGGTTTTAGACCAACCGGACCAGTTGCCTGCCAATTGTTCTTATTTGTTATTTTATAATTATTGTTGTATTAAATTAGCTCCTTTTTAGTCCGCCTTGCTTACTTTTGTTTATTGTTGTGTATTTGTTGTTTGTAGTTTGTATAGTGTTTGTGTTATATGTCCATCTGATTAGCAGTTTACACTATGATGTGTTTTTCTGTTTATATTCCACATATGACGTAACATCTGGCCGTGGATAAACTACATTTCTGGAATTGCAAGAATTTAAGTAATCCTTTGCATTGTATTCCAATTGGACTTCATATAGACTGTCTTTGGACAATTTTGGCGCCGGTTTGTATTTTGTTTTTTTTTGTGATCAGATTGACTTTGTCTTTGGGTCAGTAATTCCTTGCAGCCTTGCCTTAACATTGTAAGGATTTTTGAGTGTTTCACAACTGTTTTGCACCATATATTCATATGATTTTTATAGTTTAGCTTTTAGCGCTAATCACACCATCCTTTTTTCTTTTGTAATTTTCAATACTGGCCAGAAGTTGTGCTGCAACTCAACCCGAGGGGGATCCTCCCACGATCCTCATGCAGTGATAGGAAGAGAGTAGGGAGTGCAAACCATAAGAAATAAAAGAATGGAATATGAAAATCAATATGAGCATAAAATCCTTTAAATGTACGTTGTACAGAGGGAGAGAAGTGCACGGATGTACAGCGTAGTAGATGAGACCGCGAGTGTACAGTTTGGTGCCCTGAACTCAATCAAATATGAAAATAGTGATGGCTGAGGAGTACATTGATGATAATAATAACTTACATGGCCATGTGTATGTCGATGCCGACAATGATGTCTCTGTAGGCACCGGTACTTTCTCCCCTGGGCAAGCTCTAAATCTCCTGTCCCTGACGGTAGATGTTTCCCCATGGTATGGAGATACAGTAGGAGTCCCCCTTGGGAAGGGCGATAGATACAACCAGAGATATGTATTTAAAAACAGCTTTTATTTAAAAATGTAAGTACAACAGTGGACTTACATGTAAAGCTGGAATCCATCGCTGGCTGGAACACGGCTTATCTCAGGGAACTATGGCGGCTGCAGAGGGTCAATAAGGTACACGCTGTTCGAACAACGTGTTTCGCATCTACAGATACTTTGTAAGGTTTGATAGGCGTGTACGGGAAAGGTGGGGGTTTAAAAACATATCAATAGTTTTGACTTGTAGGAAATTAATTAGAATGGACACAGAATTTTATAATGGTAGTAAAGTAAGTTACCAGTTCCATAATCGAGTGATAGTTAATTACACACAAATCGTATAAATGAAAGTTGGCCTTCCTCCCTGCCCTTTATACAGAGATGTTGACATACTGTATAATCTCACAGGGCAATGCTTGTTAAAAGTGGAGAATGGAACAGGTCTAATTGACTAAGGCAACTGTACAAGGTGAAATATATTATAGCTTGAGGAAATGAATCAATATTGCTCTCTGAGAATTCACATAACATACGTATTTTTTTATTACAACCACAAGAGATAACATAAACAATGAAACTCGTGTGGCAGTGGATGAAAGAGGAGATCTTGTAACTGAATTTAGGATGTACCGTATTTACTTTTTTTGTGGGTTTGGTGAACTGACAATACCTACAATGACCACATCTGTGGAACTCCATAGGTATACCACGCATGCGGTCATTGGGTGAAGGATTGAACATACTCGGCGAAATGGCAGATGCCAGAGTTCTGGCTCTCCTAAAGGCGAACCTTGGACAATCTTTAATGACGGAATCAAGATTTAAATATGATTTAAAAATACCCCAATGTTTATGATCAATCCTGCGAATCCAATTCGCCTGTCCACTGTATTGGATAATAAACAATGGATTTGAAAATACCTGTTTCTTATGGTTTTTTTGGCGGATAAGATCTTTTCTTTCAAAAAGACTAGCCTGTTGAAAGGCTGCATGAAAATTATCCTGATCATAACCTAATCATAACCTCTCGATCTAAATCTTGCACTGAGGTCTTTTGAGTGCCCCAAAAATGAATCTTCATCCGAACAGTCTCCTGTAGTGAAGGAATTGTCCCTTAGGTATCCTGCATATAAGGGATCTGGGATGACTACTTCTCGCATGGAGAAACTAATTTCTGGAATGTAATTTCTTGAACACAACTGTTTGTATTCAATTGTTCATGTCAATATAGAACGTCACATCAAGCAAATTAATGTGATTTAAATCTGTTTCTAGGGTGAATTTTAAGTTGACATAATTGATATTTAATGTGTCAAAAACATGTTCAATGTATCTTTTTCTCTGCTAAATTGCCCAACCTGGATGCACGCGGTGCTGGAAATGCTTTAGCTCAGTGAGTATATGCTTATGCTTATCCTCTGCCTTACCTGAGTGAAACAGCCTGCTTTGCGGGGAACCGAACTGTGCTGAAGCTGTCGGAGCCCTTCTCTGTTACTGAGTAACCACGTATACACTATCGTGCTTATTTTGCTAAGCCAGTTGGTATATGGCCATATAGTATTATGGGATAATTGGCTAAAAATTGCGGTCTATTATTAGTCTCACTTACCTCCGGTGTTTATGGTTGGATCAGGGACTGTTTTACAGTATGTACATAAACACAAGAACAGGCAAAGACCCTGAGGATTTATTCATTTATTTTGCAAGAGTACAGCTTTTTTTTTCAGCTCATCACTTAACATACTGTATGTTTCTGGAGAACGGGATCTGAGGGTTAATTGTAGCCCACTACTCCTTTGACTTCAAGCACACACAACATGTTCAGGTTCATCTGCTCCTCACACACCTGTTCAATCCACAAGGTGATCCTGTGTGCTTGAAGCCTCACATTCTCTGTCACAGTCAGGAAGGAATACGGTGTTGTCAATGATGACAATGAGGAAATGGCAGGGAACAAAAGTGACACTGACATCGGAGTTGCAAACAAATAATTAACCCCAAAAAATAAATCAATGCTACTACCGGCTTGCTCTAAAACAAGGCTACTTTTCACAACAAACTTTCCCCCCGACACAGGCTGACTACGGACAGGAGCAGATGGTTCCCCAGGCACGCTATCAATTACGGCTGAAGCAGGCCCAGAACATAGCATACTCCTCAGCGCCTGGTAACAGCAGGAACAGTCGGTGAACATTAACCATTGCTTAGGCTTTTCTGCCCATACTGCCAACTGAGCCTAAAACAGTTTTAGTGATGACCTAATTCATCTCACAGCATGCAAGTAGTAAGAAAAAAAAGGCACTGATACTCAGGAAACAGGGAAAATAATTGATGTCCAAGAGAGCGTGTACCCATAAAAATTAATGATTTAATGGATCATGCAAAAAACAGCTACATTACGGGTACACAGACCCCCACCAACGCGTTTCGAGCGTAAGCTCTTTCTCAAGGTGACAGCAGCGCGGCTCATGGGTATTTAAACAGACTGGTGAGTACATCTGATAGTCACCTTGAGAAAGAGCTTACGCTCGAAACGCGTTGGTGGGGGTCTGTGTACCCAGTAATGTAGCTGTTTTTTGCATGATCCATTAAATCATTCATTTTTATGGGTACACGCTCTCTTGGTCATCAATTATTTTCCCTGTTTCCTGAGTAGCAGTGCCTTTTTTTCTTACTACTTGTGTTACTTACCTCAGAAAAAACGGAAGCACACCCCCTGCTATGGAAGAAGGCTTACAGCCATGAGGATATCGCCAACCCTAATGTGAGTTATTTACCATCACATGCTTATTCTCCATTCCGATATTATATGTCTGGACACTTTATTGTGAGGTCCCTCACCGCATTGCTTGTGGGGACCCTAGCCTGCTAGTCGGATTATAATGGAGTAGTGATTACCAATACGGTTGTTCCACGTGCTTATGGGTTGGCAATCCCCAATTCATTATTCAGGGGGTTATACCACAAGAATCATCATTCAACTTCCTTGAACTTCATTTTTGTTTTACACAATTCCTCGGCTTGTCTTTAGAGCACCACACATTTTTTTCTTGTTTCCCATCTCACAGGATGAGCATGGGCAATGCTCATCCGGCCTGCCTGATACCGCCCTCACTCATTATTAAAAAATAATAAAACAAATGAAACAAATAAAAAAAACTAACAAACTGATATTAATAGAAAATAATATTCTTGATTTCTCTATAACTGGAGCTTAGTATTTTGATATGGTGCAAATATTCATCTTTTACTTCCACATTGCGTACACTTTAAAACAGGTAACTATCAAAGAAATCCATGACAATTGAAATAAAAAGAAAATGCAAACACCCTGTTGCTTAGCAGCACTTAACTTACTGCAGAAAGAGACATTATGCAAGAAGCACCTCTTTATTGGTCTTGGCCAGAAACTCTCACATTCCCTTAATTATGCAAACTACACACTACATTTTGGTAACTGTGATATATCTATTATTTTAGTCAAAGTTGCCGTATTTATCACTCTAGACCCCAGAAATATATAGACTGTGGTTACTAAAGTGGTGACTGATATCAGTTTATGTACCTCCATCTTCTCTTGATACAGTAGATCTAATTTGTTTGCCTCGTACAGCTTTTTCACTGATGAATCCCATTGGTGCAAATCAGTAACAAACTCGAAATCATTTCAGATATGTAGTCAGGTTTTAACAATATGAGAGAAAAAGATGCTGTATTTTAATTAACTTCCTTTATTGTGAAGAACTATATGAACTATACGGTTATATGGTTGAAGAAACAATATTCTGGAATAAGGATCCTTTTGTAAAAATTGGCCATGCTTCATTTAAGGCACCCTCAATCAAATAAAATGATATTTCACACTTTTAGCAGTATTTTAAGTGTCCACCTCAGAAGCTTTTTGTTAAAATAGGTGGGATTGTAAACTTCTGTTTTTTGCTCCATTTTCACTTATGACATTTGAGATGTGTGAACCTGTTCTGATGTGCCTCACAACAGATTAAAGATGCATATTGATAGATTTATTTTTTATTTTTATGTAAATGTAATTTTTGTTAATTCTTGCAAAAAAATCTACATCTTTGTCGTCAAAGTTGTTCTCTGATTATGATATTCCCGTGTATTCGTTTTTGGCCACGTGATATCTTAACATCGCTTTCACCTGCGGTTTCACAGAGCGACAGAAAGGACACCATTCATATCATTACAGATTTACAAAATGTATGATAATTCATGTCTGACACAGAACAAAATAATATAAGATATACATTTGTGACGAGCAGAAATACCTGGTTGTAATAATATCAGTTATGAAAGAGTGTATGGGTTTCATATGCCATGTATTTTTGTCCCTCTCAAAATCAGGAGTAGCCCTGTCAAGACAGATTTCTATGCCTTTGGCAAACTCATCCGCACACAATGGTGTGGGTAGCTTGTGATTACAGGGAGAGAGTTACAAGGTATTTTATTAAAATAATTATCTTTCTCCTAGTAACATCATACATAAATGTCATGGAATATTAATGAGGGGAAGATAAAACACACCTACATAATGTTGGTCTGTCCTTTGTTACAGAGGCAAAGGTTTGAGCTTAAGAAGAATGAGCTTGAGTATCAAAATCAGAATTCATCTAAAGGGGTCGTTATATCAATAACACGTGAGTTTTCATATCTTCAAGACCTCTTTGAAAGGATCAAATATTGTTCATTGGTAACATATACAGATGCAGCAGCCTTTATCCGACCTTTTCACGGGTTTAAATTCGTGGCACACCCAGGCTTGGCGAGTGATTTCTTGAAATTTTCACGCGTTAAGGCGCGAGTTTACTAGTGTTTTGATCGATTTGCAGAAAAATTGAATTTGAGCGTTGTCTGCAATACCGTCGAGAAACTCAAGTGGACGATCGCGAATTATTGTCTTAAAAATCTAATTGCAATGCAACCTGTCTTTTATTCCCATACAGTACTTCAAGTGTTTGTAATTGTAATTTGAAGATTAAAAAGATGAACACACCAAAAAGTATTTTTAAACAGTGAAATGTTTTATTTCTACAGGATAATAAAGTTCAAATGAATAATACACAAATACAACGTTGCCTCTTCTTCCAAATGTAATATGTTTACCCTTCGCATGCGTGTATGTCACAAAGGAACCTTGTTGAAACGTGCATGCGTGTCACAATGGAACCTTGTTGAAACGCATACAGTATGCGTGTCACTGTATTTCTGCACATGCGTGTCAATATGGAACCTGGTTAAGAATAAAATTACTACTGTAGTTGCATGAATTACAGTACTGTACAGTACATTTCCTCACGGAGTCACTAGATGTCTACAGTAGTACTGATGTACAGTAAGTGTATCTAAACAGTAAAAACAACTTTTATTTTCTAGATTTATACAGTACAGTATATACTGTACTGTACAGTATGTCAATGAGATATTTATATCCAGTATATTTAAATGCCTTTAATACTTTATGTATAGTACTACTGTGAGTGTATCTAAACAGTAAAAACATGAACACACCAAAAAGAATTTATAAAGAATTACAAGTTTTATTTATACACGGTAATAAGGTATAAATGAATAATACAACAATACAACGTTGCCTCTTTTTCCAAATTTACAATCTTCTTTTTCTTCTTCACACTGTCTCTCTCTTCTTGGACATCTTGGTCTGTAAAGAAAGAGACAAAATTCAATATTAACAATCACATCGTACATTATGCAATCCTGAATTTTTGTGGGGTTGGGGAGAAATTACATGGAACGGGGTACAGAACTTTACTGTACATTATGACTACACATCGCTAAACATGAAAAAAATTATTAAACCATGACTACAGTACATTACATTTTTAAATCCTTAAATTTTTGGGTGGTTGTGGGACAAAAACCATGCAAGGCACTTTAAGACTAGGGGTTTACATTAGATTTTTAGGGGTTGGGGGGGGGGGGACATGACATGTATGGGTTTTAGTACAGTGCATTGCCTGGCAGTATTGCTGGGAGAGTTTCCTACACCAAGGGGGGTGTTTCCTGCGTGTTGTCCTCACCCACCACCAGACATGCACATGCAAAGCAGAAATTGAAAAAATATTAAACCATGATTAAAATACAGTCCATTATTAATTCGTCAGGTTTTTTGGAGGTTGGGGGAGACAAAGCATGCATGGCATGGGGTACAGCACTTTACATTAGGACTAGGGGTTTACATTAGGTTTTTAGGAGTTTGGGGGGAAAGGACATGGCATGCATGGATTTTAGCACAGTGTTTTTTCTGGCAGTATTGCTGGGAGAGTTTCCAGCACCAAGGGTTGTGTTTCCTGTTCTTTGTCTTCGCCCAGATCCAGTCATGCAAAATAGAAAAGAAGCATTAAACAATTAAATAATTTTAAAACAATCAACTTTTTTTAAATTCTATTAAAAATATTTGTGGCACATCTTTATTTGTAAATAAATTTAACATGTGTAGTCTACCAGCAAGTCGATGGACCTCCAGGGAAGAGCCCTTTTATGCCTCAAAAGGCCATTGATGCTGTCTCTCCCGGTTCTCACAAGAAGCCTGTTCACATTGAGTTAGCTCTTCACTTCGTCCATAAGAGTTCTCCTTAAATTTGCAGGAAGGCCCTTCTTGGTCTTATTGCCTTCATAGTTTACATTTTGACTCCACTCGCTGTACTCTCAAAACTGACGTGGTGTTTAAAAATTAACTGGGCAAATTCTATTTCTCTTGGATGCCCTGCGGGAGGTCATTCAGCGTGATGTCTGGGAGCTATACAATCCTGGGTGCTGGACCTGGCATGTTCTGGCAGCGAACGGGGGTAGATGTCCAAGCTTATTGTCCTGTTTGCATTATAACAGTCAATGGTTTGGCCTAACTCCCCCCACCCCCCTCTCTCAATGACAAAAACAAATCCACTGTTGTTTACACCCGGTGACTCAGCTAAGCCCCATGGAATTAGAAGCCCCTTTGAACGTGAAATGTACTGTATTCTTGTTGTCAGCTGTTAAAAGTGTGTGTGTGTAATATTTCTGTATACAGTACAGTAAGAATACATAAGAATATTTCACATTAGGTTACATACAGTATGACAAATACTGTATCCATCACATAATATGCAACATCATTGAGAAATTAAAAGGTAGTGATTTTAAAAATGTTAAATATGTTTAAATAAGAAAACTAAGCATGTGAACAGTATGAACAGAAGACCAAGCCTACTAAATGTTGAGAATGTTGGTATTGAATGAAAAGCACCCCCCACAAAAAAATATTAATATTTTTTTCCCCGGGGGTTCTTAGCCGGCATAAATTACACATGCAAAGTCTAATTATACAGCAATATGCAACATCATTGAGACATTAAAAGGAAGTGATTTTAAAAATGTTAAATTTGTTTAAATAAGAAAACTAAGTATCACATAACTTTTTGTTTAAACCTCACAATTATTCTCTCCTCAAGAAAAACAAAATATGCCTTTTTTTTCGGACTTCAATTTCATAGAACAACTTATCCCTGTTTAAATAAAGCAGCTTCAGAGCTCTGCGAATCCAGCAGAGAGATAGTTAATTGCAGCTACTCAATTAACTAGTATCCACCTGGATCAATGAGAGCTCTGTAAAAAGCCTCATATGAGACACAGGAGAGAGATTCCTTCGCTCACATTTGGGCTGACAGAAGGAGAGCAGAAGGAGAGCAGAGAAGCCTGCACACAGACACTGTCTTGAGCACAACGGCTGTGCTGAGATCAGGACATCCAGACACCCAGAGACCTATTTTTCCTGGACACAGAGGACCCAGGAACCTGCCAGAGACTGACATGGAGGGCCACCAGCTTAAGGTACCTTCTGAGACTTTGGGGTGACAGGCTGGTAATGGGAATATCCCTCCAGTCCTGCAGATAGGGTCTGGGGAACTAAGTTAGCCCTTACAAAAGGATAGGGGTTTGTTATTTTGTTGTTTTTGAAAGTTTTGCCTGGATAAAGGAACAGGCTCAGCAAAGCCAAGAGATAATTACACCCAAATCGGTCTCCATTATCTGTACCTCTGCACACATCTCTTACAAAGACGTTGCACCTCATCTTTTCCACCCCGCATATTCTGCAACAAGTCAGGTGGAGCCAGACCATATCTGCCAGCAGCCACAAGACAACCTCCAGGCGCTTAGGAAATAAGGTGACAGCTGGTATCTTCTGACCACTGAAGATGTGATCCAGTTGTATCGCCACTTAGTAAGTTTCCCTTTTTATCTGTTTCACTTGCTGCGCCCATCCATTTTCCTCTCACTGAATCACAGACTTCCTTGAGCTTCTTTATTGTTCTGATAAGGTGCTTATCCCACAGGTGCTTCAATATTTGATGTAGTCTAAATCTGAAAGGTACAGTAATCAACTGGGCCAAATCGCACAAGCACTTTATATTCATAATAATTGAATGTTAAAGGGAGGGATGTTATATATGCAAACTGCTGCTTCTGTTCAACCTGCCATCAGTGTCAAAGTGTGAGAGCTTACTTTTAGAAAAGCTATGTTGCAGATCTCTTGAAAGGAAATGTTAACAAGATTTACTTGATTCAATCAAATTCAAGTTCTGTGAATCTTTCTTTACACATTTTGAATTGTGGATTCTGTTCATTGCAAAGTTTGTCTCTCTGTATTGTTTGCACCATAAGTTTCTACAAATTTATATTTGTTCTGGGGCTGAATGTACAATGGTATTATTTTGTTTGCAAATGTGAATATATTATAAATGTGGTTCTCTAAAGGCTGGAGTAGAGCTTGCAAATGCATCTAGACCAAGTTTATAGATTAGCATGTTTAACAAAAAATGAATCTGAACAGCAAGTGTTTGTTGAATTGATTTTAACGATTATGCAATGTACTGTTCTTTTTAGAAAGGTTACAGTACATTGAGATTTTCACAAACTTGTTTTGACACTATAGTTGCTTTACTTCCAATGCTATATATTTACTTAATAGAAGAGGTACTGTAACAGTAATTTGAAGTGAGAGAAATGACATGATGACATATAAAACCCAATAATCGTAGGGATATATTTATGTAACAAACACTATGTAAGAGCATAAGATTTACACATTACAGCAAGTTGTAAAATTTTGAAAAACATAAATCTACAAATTAATACATTGTTACTTTTTGCAATCCTATGCAATTACATTGTTTTGGGGCCAAGATAAAATCCAGTTTCACTTCTTATTTGTTACTCGATATACAGTAATGTATAGCTGATATTCATTTAGTTCCTTCTCACTGAGAGTTGTCTTTCTTGGCTTTTTTCAGAATTGATTAAATTGGGGATCAATTAGTACTACACTAAATAACTCCTTACACTTTAATGTGACTATTAAAATGATTAACATTTTTTCCAAATGAATTATACAGTAGGTTGTCATAATAAGTTTATTTGTATTGACACGTTCTCATCTCCACAAAGGTACAGTATTACAGTACATTTGTTTCCAATAAAAAATACTCATAATGACAATGTTCATCTAAAGTTTTATTTGGATGTCTAGTCTCTTCTCTTCATAATCCAATACATAGTCCCTTAATTTCAAAGATGTCATAAAGTCACCTATCATTATCTGTTCTGCTTTATTAATAAATGTGCAGCAGGTGTTAAACATAAATGACTTATAACTATGTGATAAAGCTGTCCCTGAGAGAAAATCATTAAGGGACCTGCATGTTTGATTCATATTTTACTCTGTTGCTGAGTTTTCTATCGGACAAAAATATTCTATTTCACATTTGTCTTTTGAAGATTTGGTACGCACAAGGGAACAATTAACTTTGATATATTCCAATCACATGGGTACTCTGAATTTGTGTTGCTAAGAAGTCAATTTCCAAGACATATTAATATACAGTACAGCTATTTTACGTTTTAATGGTTTAATAAGGGACTGTCTCATGCAGACAAGTGGTGACAGTTCAGTTATAAAACAAAAACATGAATGCATTGTGAAGTACTGCAAGTAGTCTCAAAATACATATAAAGTGTGATTTATGTTCAACAGCCATTCAAAAGTGTGGTATGAGCACCTTGTTGTCTGCACGTCAACCCGTGGCCTGACCGCGCTAGGCCGCACAGACATCGTTTGTGGGGTTAGACGAATTGTTATTTGTGTTGTTGCAGTTCAGTGCATGTCCGGCAGGTGTGCACTGAATATCTTTGCCTATGATAGACGAATAATCCAAAGTGTCCAGAGTCACAGCAAGCAACAGATCTCACAGAAAGTGAATCAGTATAAAAGAACTTTATTCAGGACATGCTAATGAATACAACAGAAAAATCCTCCAACGTGTTTCACGCCAAGTGGCCCTTTCTGAAGGAGTAGTGAGTGGAGAGTGAGCGAACATTTAAGTACCCCACTCTCCATAACAAGTGTAACGTCAATTTAAAAATCCCCAGCTGAATGGAACCAACCAATGGAGTAAATGTATGTATTGCATCAGCACATAATCATGTTAATACATCTTTATGGGAAAACAGTGACCAAGATCATCAAAATATAATTTTTAACTTTGCTGCAATATATAGAACTGTGCAACTATATTGCATATATGGAACATCTGGGTTGAATACATACTGTAGGCTATGACTAGAGATGGGCAGTTTTTTTTTCTTTGCAAATTTGGAACTGCCTCTGATTGGGTAGTTCCTTTGATCCGTGAATCACTCCCCAAAACAGTGTTTACTGTAGATGACGAGGTAGGTAGGCTGGGCCATAAACCCTATGAGGTCTTGCACCTGGTCAATGAGTCTCTAGAATATGGCTGGGGCTCCACGCAGACAAAATGATATTGTCACTAACTGGTATAAACCCATTGGAGTGGCGAAGGCGATTTTGCACTTGGACTCCTCCTCTAAAGGTATCTGCCAGTATCCTTTTGTGAAATTAAGCGTGCTTAATACTTCGCTGTACCAATTGAGTTAAGCAATTCGTCCACCCTTGCTATCAGGTATGCATCAAACCTAGATACCCCATGTTCCTTTTCGGAAGTCCACACAAAATCTTACTTTCCAATCTGAAATAGGGACCATGACTATTGGACTACACCGTTCACTACTTCCTCAATCATACCCAGATTTAGCATTAGAATTAGCTTTCAGGCTAAGGACAGAAGCATACTTTTACACCAGTTTCTGTCTCTATCACATGCAAAACTAAATTTGTCTGCCCTAGGAAATCAGAAAAAACATCCCTGAATAGGTTAAGTACATCTAACAAGTCCCCTCTCTGTTCCGAGGTTAACTGGCTTCCCTTAGGGATTTGATTGTCACCAAAAGTGTTCCCATGTGGAGGCTGAGGACACAGATCTATTTCCACTTACACATGGTAAAGGAACCGAAATCTCTGCACTTTACAGGGTTTCAGTAAGTTTACATGTTAAATATCCAAACCATGTCTCTCCCTCCTTCTGACCAATCACTGTCATTTCCCGTGACTTTTGCATATTAGTATTATTACCAGGAGTCACAGATTTTTTTAACCAGTCTTGTTTGCCACAGCATCTTTGCTTCTGAGATTTTGGAATCAGGTGTCTACTGGAGAATATCTCAGCAGAGAATGGGAATAGTTCCCCAAGTTTCTCCTGTATTGGAGAAGGAGGTTCCTCTTTCAAGGGGCCAGTAAACTGGAGAAATAGGGAAAGTCTCAGCCAAGCAAGACAGGGGCAGGAGCCAATGAGCGTCTCCTACTTTTTGCTAGGCCTCCTGACACTATATCTGTAACAGGATGATGTCAGTCGGGTATCATTTTGTATCACCATGTATGCATTCTATGCTCCACGGGGAGTCATAGGAAAGCTCTTCTGCAAGACAACGGTTTTTCCAGAGCCTAAATCAACAAGGGCCTGGACAGATTTACCCCCAATCAGGACTGGAAGTAGCCAGGACTATAGTGTATGAGGGGAGAAGGGAAGGAACAACAGCTCTTGCGTCAGCCTAGTGACAGTGAATGAAGTATAGTGCAATCAGGATGAATATATGGGACTAAAGAGAAGAGAAAGAAGAATCCCTGTACATGCACTCAATACTATATGGTACGATGAGTAGTTATTTATAAATAAAATCATTTTAATGGAAATTATTACAAATGTATACTTGATTGGTAAAGTGCTGTATGGCGTATCAGCTGACAATGAAAAATAACAAATACATGCAATTTCTAAAATTGTCTCAGATAAGCAACTCCACTTAGCTTAAGTACCGATGGATCTGTATGGATTACTCAGCCCAGTGATATAAAACTATGATCAGGGTACAGCAACAACCATATACTGCTGCGGCCAAGTTTATTCGAGCATTTGCCCGTTCTTGGCCGCAGCAGTATCCTGGCGCGCGCCGGAGGGTGACGGGCGCGCGCCGAAGCAGAGGAAGAGCGCCCTCCGATCGGGGCGCTCTCCCTCCCGCTGCCGGGTCCGCCGGGTACCCCGGAACCCCCTGTCGCCGTCCCGCGATCGCGGGACACCAGGGCTCCCTCGGGGAGCCCTGGACGCGCGTGCAGGGGGTGCAGGCTCCCGATGACGCGTGACCGCGCGTCGGTGACGCGCGGCACGCCGAGGGGCGGCCACTAGCAAGCCGGGAAATCTCCCGGCTTGTGGAACCGGCCACACTTTAATAAAGTGTGTCGGTAGTGTACAGTATGGATTAACTGGAGTGGATGGTACTATATATTTAATTTGCAATAGACTTGTAGGTTAGTGTGCTGAAAGATACAACTGTATTATGCTGACTGAACCAGGTTTGTGTAAATGCCAATCTGTCCAGTCTGGTGAAGCAATCTGAATGCCTGATACAGACTTATGTTACAATCAACACAATGTTTCTGACCTTTAAGGTCTCAAGTGGCACAAGGAAAAAGAAAAAAAGGTGATGTAGAATAGCGCTAATGGAAATAGACAATAGACCCTAATATGAGGGTGAACCCTAGTGGCAAGCTAGGCAGCCTGATGAAAATCTGATGGTACAATCAGAACACAAGAATAAAACAAAGAGGGATACCGGCGCCTAATAAGTCCAATTAGGTGGAGTCCTGGATATCCAGTAGAAATAAGTCAAGTTCCAAAGTGATCAGCAATCTCTCGATCTTGAGATGACCAGATGGAACTTCATTCATGGGTAGTTGAACATGAAACGAAAAAACAAAAATTTAGTGCAACACAGCTACTGCACCGACACACTTTATTCGAGCAAATACCCAGTATGTACCTGGCAGATACCTGGAATGCGCCGCTCCTCACCTCTGACAAGCCCCGTTGCGTTTGCCTTCCCAGCCTGGGTTCATGCCTGGCTGACGGGCGGCTGATCTGTTAAATGATAATGATTAGGATTTAATAGGCTGCAATGCTTCGCGTGTCTACCAGATGGCATAAATTCATGAATTGTAATGCAGTATATATATATATATACTGTGCAGTATTGCAGCCAGCGGGAATAAAATGCTTCAATCCCTGCCTGGAAAATACCTCAATGCACTCGGGCAGAAAACAGTCACAAACCTCAATACACCCGGGTATACCCGAATTCGTGGGACTAGCCGAGCTCGAATAAAGTGTGTCGCCAGTGTATGATAATTCATACAGACATGAACTCACAGGACCTTCTAACAACACAAAAAAGACTAACAAACACAAAAACAAAAGCAAAGCTGAAAATAAAAATTAGTTTTAATATAACTATAATAGATAAAATGTTAGATATTATCAGGAAATGCCGATCCGGTTGAATAAAACCTGAGTATAACTCACAGGACGGCAGAAGGTTAATAGCAATGAGCGCCAGCCACACTGGTGAGATCTATCCTCCACGTGCAGAGAGTTCGCAGAGCGTTTAGAACACCGTGTATTCCTCTGTGTGTCCTGGTTCCTGAACCCGGAAGCGACGTCTCCGATGTACTTCTCCGTGTCCTGTTTTTGCCGGGACCGGTAGTGACGTCACCGGACGTGGCGTCGTAGATGTGCGGAACTTTCAACGGAGCTGAAAGAAACGGCGATCTTCACTCCTCTGCCGCTCTAAAGCGAACTGTAGCACTCTGCACAGAACTTGCTTCTCCTTCAATGTCCAACAATATAAAAAACAGCCCTACGCGTTTCGTGTGCGTGCGCACACTTCTTCATGGGAAAAAAAAGTGATGTCAGTGATGCCCGGTACTCCCGCCTTCGTTCTGATTGGCCTGTCAATCAAGGCAGTCTTAAAGCAATACCTACTTGGCACATAGTAAAAGTCACTAACATTTGATAAGCTTTGCGTTATACATCAACAAAAGACAACAATAACCTAACACAATAACTAAACATAAAGACACATAAATGCAATATATATACTGTGATAGAATGGTAAATGATAGGCATATACATTAATGCAAAGGCAATATAGCATAAAACCAAACCAGTTAAATGCTAAAAAGGAAACCAAAAAGTCACAAAAAGGCTCCTAACTCGAAATCTATATTAAGGCCTTTCGGGGAGAGTGTTTGTAACTCATAGATCCAGTATGCCTCATGCATGCTTGATTTTTGTAGCCTATTCCCACCTCTTAGGCTAGCTGGAATAGCCTCAATAGCCTGACATTTAAGTCCATTAGGGTTTTTACCCTGAGCATCTTTTGGATGAAGTGATAGAACAGGTAACCAGTTTGAAAAGAGATGATCTTCTTATATATAAGAAAAAACATTCGAAAAATAAGTTTTTTTTATAAGGTGCCATTCATTACTCAATATAATGAAATGGCGCCAAAAATTAAACGGATCATTAATAAGTATTGGCCAATTCTCCTGAGGGACAATACCTTGGCTGAAATTCTTCCCGTGAAACCGACCATCATATTTACTAGGGCCACAAATTTAAAATCTAAACTGGCTCCTAGCTGTCCACTTAATTATTCAAAACAACACAGTGATAAGATAGATAAAGGTTTTTTTAAATGCTCAAAATGTATGGCATGTACATATAGCAGTAATGCAAGAAAGTTTAAGTCAAATGTTACACAGAAGGATTATCCTATCAAGTCATGTATTAATTGCCATTCGTGTTACGTCATATATTTACTCCAATGTCCTTGTGGCCTACAGTATGTGGGAAGGACTGGTAGAACATATCAAAGGAGAGTATATGAACACATATACAACATCAAAAAGGGACTAGTCACTCATAGTGTATCCCATCATTTCCTCACGCATCATAACAAAAATCCTAATGGACTTAAATGTCAGGCTATTGAGGCTATTCCAGCTAGCCTAAGAGATGGGAATAGGCTACAAAAATCAAGCATGCGTGAGGCATACTGGATCTATGAGTTACAAACACTCTCCCCGAAAGGCCTTAATATAGATTTCGAGTTAGGAGCGTTTTGTGACTTTTTGGTTTCCTTTTTAGCAATTAACTGTTTTGGTTTTATGCTATATTGCCTTTGCATTAATGTATATGCCTATCATTTACCATTCTATCACAGTATATATATTGCATTTATGTGTCTTTATGTTTAGTTATTGTGTTAGGTTATTGTTGTCTTTTGTTGATGTATTATGCAAAGCTTATCAAATGTTAGTGACTTTTACTATGTGCCAAGTAGGTATTGCTTTAAGACTGCCTTGATTGACAGGCCAATCAGAACGAAGGCGGGAGTACATATACCGGGCATCACTGACATCACTTTTATCCCCTGAAGAAGTGTGCGCACGCACACGAAACGCGTAGGGCTGTTTTTTATATTGTTGGACATTGAAGGAGAAGCAGGTTCTGTGCAGAGTGCTGTAGTTCGGTTTAGAGCAGCAGAGGAGTGAAGATCGCTGTTTCTTTCAGCTCCGTTGAAAGTTCCGCCTGTCTACGACGCCACGTCCGGTGACGTCACTACCGGTCCCGGCAAACACAGGACACGGAGAAGTACATCAGAGACGTCGCTTCCGGGTTCAGGAACCAGGACACACGGAGGAATACACGGTGTTCTAAACGCTCTGCGAACTCTCTGGACGTGGAGGATAGATCTCACCAGTGTGGCTGGCGCTCATTGCTATTAACCTTCTGCCGTCCTGTGAGTTATACTCAGGTTTTACTCAACCGGATCGGCATTTCCTGATAATATCTAACATTTTATCTATTATAGTTATATTAAAACTAATTTTTATTTTCAGCTTTGCTTTTGTTTTTGTGTTTATTAGTCTTGTTTGTGTTGTTAGAAGGTCCTGTGAGTTCATGTCTGTATGAATTATCATAGCTGTGTTGCACTAAATTTTTGTTTTTTCGTTTCATGTTCAACTACCTCTGAATGAAGTTCCATCTGGTCATCTCAAGATCGAGAGATTGCTGATCACTTTGGAACTTGACTTATTTCTACTGGATATCCAGGACTCCACCTAATTGGACTTATTAGGCGCCAGTATCCCTCTTTGTTTTATTCAAGTGGCACAAGGAGTTGTAACCAGGTTGAATGTTTAAGATACTGTACAAAGTAAATGGTGTATGAAATATACCAGTTGTCAATGGGAATAGCTTTCTGATTGACAAATGTGAACTTTAAAAAGCTGCTCTATACGTAGATCCATAAGGGATATGGTTATCAGCTAGAGCTTGCAGCTTTCTCTGGGGAAGGCTGAGGCGACGGTCCTGCTGAGCGAACAATCCATCTGTGGGCTCCATCCAAGGTGCAGTTCACACTCACGAACGTTTAAGCACACAGACAAGACACAGAGTCCAGGTGTACTCATTTTCTCACATTCAGTGACCCAAAATGACCAGTTCTTTCTTATTGTTTATTAAACACATACACCCCTCACGAGTGAAGGGTCCGAGCACACATCCACAACTTTTTTGTGTTTTCCATTACCAATTGAGGATGTCTGCGAAGGTCGTGATGGACCAACTAATCCCCCACCATCCACTCAGGCAATTTATCCCGTTTTATTTATTACATTTTGTAATATAATTATCTCTTGCATTTCCATGGAAAGTTTATTTGTTGGCAGCACATGCCCCCCCCTCTTTTTTTCTTTCTTGCGAATGCTGAATCAATCCTTGGATGCAAACCTACATGCTTACAGAGTAAATTTCTCTAATAGCAGCAATAGTTCTCATTCTTCATATTAAATATTTTTACCAATCATTCAGGTAGTAGCACATTCCACATACTCTGCTGCTTAAGAAATATATACTGTAGCTTGTTAAGAAACAAATTCAAAGTGGTTAATCTTCAAAGTGATTGTCAAATGATTGTGATTCATCTGATATTTTTTACAGGATAAATGTGTGCAACTGAATTGATTATTTTAAAGGAGCAAACCAAGCAATATCCGACATGTGTGTGTTTTAATAAATCAGTTTTGTAGTATTACATAATACTTTCTACCTTTTTTATTTTAAAATTCAACTCTTAATGCCAATTTTAATGAGTTTTAGTATGCTTAGCATCTTTTGATTTCTATAGCAAGCTTTGGCACACGTCCCAGCAGTAAAAGATATTTGTAACGCTTTCCTGTTTGTGATCATTTATTGCCAATATTCCCAGCAGTTTGAGCCGCAAACTGTAAGAATAAATAATGCTACATTAGTAATATAAGAATACATTGTAACTTCTGAGTTACACTGACTGAAGGATTGATTTGAAACTGAAAGGCAGCCATTTACTTAACCCTGGGAAACAGGATTTTGCTGATCCATCATGTGAGAACTAATTGATCAGCAGCTTAGGTCATTAGTTTTCAATAAAGGTAATCAAATGCTGCATATATTAAAATAGAAAAAAAAATATATATATATTTTATTATGCTGCTTGGATTGCCTCTTTAAACCCTTTCTTTCATTTCAGTCCAGGTCGATTCGGTCAGTGTCACGATGAGGGTTGACCAATTCTTGGAATTGTAATTACCTGGCAGAATACAGAGGCTAATAAACATTAGTTTATTTGGACGGAGCCAACACGTGCAAAAACAGAACAATGACTCCACAAAACAGGAAGTTACAGGGGGACTACTAGCTCTAGAGGTGCATGGCATTTCCAAAGCTAGCTTACCCTGGATGCTGCTGCAAATGTCTGTGGAAGGTTCCCAGTTCCCCAGTAACAAGGGAAGACTGCTCGGATTTATACATTCTCCACCATAGGATGGCAACATTAACCCTTTATCTTGGTTCTCCATCATGACAGGCAGAAGCAGCATGTGGGCTTAACATTTATTTGGAGTGCCATGCTTTTGTCAAAATATGACTTTCCAGCAAAGCTACTGTAATTAATTGCATTACAAATTACCTCAGTATTAAAGTATTAAGCTAAATGTTAATATACACTAAATGTGTGCATAACATCGCACAAAGGAGCACAGTGTTTAAAAAAAGCAACCAGAGAAAGTGAAAAAACTTAGGGGCCTATGCAGAGAACTACGAGAATGGCCATTCGCCATACTTTAAACTCTCCATGTTTTTGGCGGATTCCCCTCGCAGTATGCAGGAAGGTGCGCATATCTGTGAGAGGAATCCGGCAGAGAGATGGCGAGCCCTGGCGAGAAGGGCTCCGCTGGCGAGATCTGTCAGCAGAGAGCGAGATCCGCCTCTCTCTGCACAAATCTCGGCTGGAAAAAAAAAATGTGTACATAACAATTTGATTACTATTGTAGATGTGCAGGGGGTCTCCGGAGATGAACCGCGTTGGTTTTATGTCCGGGGACCCCCTGCTTCCCTAGATACAGGCCCCGTTATGAGGTGCCGGTATCTCCTATGCGTTGAGATAGCCCGATCACGTGACGCGGGACATTTCCATTCATAGGAGATACTGGCACCTCATAAAGGTGCCTGTATCTCGGGAAGCAGGGGTCCCCGGACATAAAAACAACACGGTTCATGTCCGGAGACCCTCTGCACATGTACACTAATAATAAAATGACTGTAATGCTGCTTCATTACCTTAGCGGCTATCTGTTAAGGCAATGAAGGGGTTAAGTCACAGTAGCATGTTTATTGGGGACAATGGCCCCCAATAAACATTGCTATACACAACACAATCAGGCTCTGTGATCCCAACAACACCTAAACACCCCTTTTATACATAAACCATCGTAATTTTTTTAGGCACAGGAATGGTACTATAGCCTGGCGGTGGCCCTCGGGTGTTGCCTGCAGTATCAAGTCTGTGGCCCCAAAAAATTATTACAAAACACATAAATACTTTAACATTAATACACCCCACCCCACTACCTATCCCTGTGAGGCATAACCACCATCACCCCCAACACACCGGGAGGCCTACCCTCCGTCCCTTGGGGACAATACCCCCTACCCCCAATACCCACATTCAAAACAATACACACACCCGCAAGAAACATAACAATTTTTAATAAACTATACATAACCCAACCACAACATATAGCAAATATATTGTGGTGTTACTTAACCCCTTAATACCAATAACGGTTAATAAGCGGTAAAGTAATTAATGGGTTAAGCCACCCTGCACCCATTCATTTGTAGAGTGGCTTCATCATTCCTCTATATGGCTGTGCTTCATTTCCCTTTAACATGACGTCAACAAAAAAAACTGTGCCCCGTCACATGGGACTACAACCAATGAGATCGTGGAAACTAAATCAACGATCTCATTGGCTGTAGTCCCATGTGACGGCGCCATGTTGGTTTTGTTGACGTCATGTTAAAGGGAAAATGAAGCACAGCCATTCTGATTGGCTGGCTTCATTTCCTTTAAATGACATAATCATTTGTGTTAGCCATATTCAAAATCTCATGCTTTTCACGGACCAATCAGGACTGTGAGAACCATTTGATGCAAAGTGTGACTTCATAGGCCTATAAAAGCCTATGTCGTCTCATTTTCCAGCTTGACGCCATGGGGAGAGGACCTCCCCTCAGAAGAAGATGGACCTGCGACACAGAAGAAGAAGCCAGAAGACCCTGCAGACCCCGCAGACGGCGAAGAAGACCCCGAAAAGAAAACCACAGACGGTATGGATTATAAAGACAAGAAAGAAGACACCACATTGGATTACAAAGGGTTATTATTTTATGGGTTGCTGGTTCCTGTCTTTGGATGTGTTGCAGAAATAGCGGTTTTCCCTCAAGTCGGTCATTGGTCATCTAATGGTTAGTAAAGTCAAGAAATGTATTTTATTTAATTTGTAATGTTGTTTTTTGTTTTTTTCTCACAAGTCGGATTTATTTTTTTAATGTTCTATTCATGCCCATGTATGTATTTATATCCCTCTTGAGCTATATACATACATGTTTATTAAAGGGTTGTTTTTCAAATGTTTATTGCATTTTTTCATGTCTTCTACAAGTTTTTTCCTTGTTTGCTTACTATTTTGTGTGTGCAGTGTAATGTAGAATTACTTCTTTCATTTCAGATGATTATGATTGCATGGGTATATGTTGGGACCCTGCCTTAATGGTTTAATGTGGCTTATTTGGTGCATTTAGATTGTTTATGATCATGTTAGTTACGAATAAATTTGTTTTTGCACTGGTTTTGTGTATGTCTACCAATCTTGAATAGGGATTTTTGTTTAGATTTGCTTGTAATGTATTTCGGATGGCATTAATTGTGTGTTGTTAATTTATTATTGTCGACTTGCTTTGTTTATATAGAATGTTTACTTTCAAGCGTGTATTTGTTTTGGAGCATTGATTGCAATTGTGTACATTATGTAAATATTATTTGCTTCGTGTACACATTGTTCAATAGTAAGTTTTATACCAATTTACTCTTTACTGCTTTGGATAGGTGATTGCTTTATTCTCTTATGAGATGTGTTTTTATTTTCATTTGGCTTTGTTTTTAATTTGGCAGTGATGTTGTCAATTGCAGATCGGATGTTTTAAATAGCTACATTCAAAATCCTTTCTCATTTCTTTGTAGGTTGCTTAATCATACTTATATTTTACATACATTTATAAAGATATATGTAAAATAATATATATATATATATGTAAAATAATATATATATATATATATATATATATATATATATTGTGGTTAGCAGGGATGGGTGCAGTGTGTAATCGCCCCCACAGTGGTTGTTTATGGGTTACGGGTGGGTCGCTTGCAGGCTTAACCCCTTCATGACCGTTGCTGTATTAACCACTATGGTAATGAAGGGGTTAAGTTGACCCGCAACACCCCCGGAAACCATAAACACCCCCCCCAAATTCCAAATACCCCCTTAATCCACTGCCGCTCCCCACAGAAAGCTTGGTAATGGATGGTTGGCCGCTAA
>WSYH01008904.1:10440-27598 GCA_036426205.1 Ascaphus truei | reverse complement strand
TGTGTGTGTGTGTGGGGGGGGTTGAGTGTGTGTGTGTGTGTGTGTGGTGATTGAGTATGTGTGCTGTGTGTGTGTGTTGTCTGTGATTGTGTGAGTGTTGTGATTGAATGCAGCGGTGCACAAACGGGGGGGAGCGCCCCGGGCGCAAGATTATTTAAGCGGGGCGCGTGCGGCAAAACCTGGGTGTGCAGGCGAAAAAGATGTCCGCGGGCGGCCAAAAAGATGTGCGCGGGCGGCCGAACAGGATAGTGCAGGTGGCGGCCACGTGATTCGGAGGTACGGGGGAGGAGCACGCCCCAGCGCTGTGATGTCAAACGCCCCTCCCTCCGGTGTCTGCCCTGTAATAGCGCTGTGTTCCTGCTCTCCTCCGCTGGCAACCTGCTTCGCTGCGATCCTCTGCAAGTGAAAGGGTCGGCGGCCACTATATCAATCATACTATGAATGTACAGAAATAATGGGGAAAAAAAAGTGAAAAGACTTCCCCGTTCTTGCTTGCAAAATTATGCAGGACACCCTGCGCTCATGCTTAGAGAGTTGGTGATGTCACCGCTTTCAGTGGCAGCGTGGACACAGCCTAATTTTGCAAGAGCAAGCTGTTGAAGTATGTAAGTATTTATACTGCGCTTATAGTGCCGACGACGCAACGTCGCCCGAAAACAAATGCATTGTCGTCGCCGTGTGCGCTTATAGTAAACGCGACGGGGCAACGCGATTTTTTGAAGCTGGCAATATTTGATTTTTCAGGGGCTGTCGCCTCATGTGACAGCCCCTGAACCAATCAATGGCCTGGTCGCCCGCGCCGCCATTAAGTGAAATACAACTTTCGCTAGCGGAGACGGGTGACGTCATGTGTCTCCGTCGCGGGCACTATTTGCGCGGCCTTAGACATATTTGTATTTACATTGTATACCATTTAATAAAGGTTTTTTTTTTTCATGTGATTTTGATTACATCAGGCAGGGGGGGGGCCCGAGAAATTTCATGGATAAAAAGGGGGTCTCGGCATAAAAAGTTTGCTCACCCCTGATCTAGAACAATAAAGAACTATATTTATCAAGCAGTGCTAAGCCAAAAAATAGTTCATGGTGCCATAAGGGGTCTCTTATGGCTTAGTGCTATTTAGTAAGTATGGCCATAATCTCCTAAAAAAATCCTTATGCCAGTTAGCACATTACTTTCTCTCTCACTTCGTGCCCCATCATGTCTCTTTACTTATATTTTTGTTTGGCTGTTTTCCTGACCGCATTCATTCACATTCACCCGCCATCCTCTCTTTTCTTTCCTCAGTTTCCCTCTTTATTCATTCTCATTCCATCAACCAATGTGGTATTTCACATCAGCACTTAAAGAAATAATTGATTTTTCCCTTTCCCTCTCTCGTCCCTGCTGGCCGTAATACTTATCTCCTTAATTCATTCCTAATATCTTTTCTGAATATGAGTTTGCCTCTTATTCTCCTTTTTGACATTAAGCCACAAGGAACAGCCGAGAAAGTACTGGTTTTAGAGTCTTATCGCGGGTTGTCCTGATGCATAAATTCTGGTCCACGGTTCCTTCTTGTTCAGAGTCAGGTGGATAACATAACCTTTCCTGTAATACAATGAATGATGGGGGTTATCATGCTATCAGTGTAATGCACACACGTGTCATGGGTGTATTTTCAGCTATATATGTTACATTGAGCGAAAGTAGACTAAATGTCATTATTATACAGAGGGTAGAGGCTCATGCTAATGTACACTAATGGGACAAGGCTAAAACAAGAAGACTTTTAATCCCTCTCAGCCCTTTTGCTAAAAGGTTGGAGGGAAATCACCATTAGCAGTTTAACAGTCAAAGACCAGTGATTTACAGACATTGTAATCCACAAAGTGGCCAGTGGCTAACAATATTGCTGGGAATTATGTGGTGTCTAGGCAGAGGAACAGAGGTTCCTATGAGCCAGAGCAGCAACAGGACACAACCAGACAGACCAGGGCGGAAAGGAACAGGATGGTCAGACAAAAAGGAATGGCTAGTTAGTGCCTGACCTCCTTAGTGGAGATGGGCGGAACTATCAACATTTCCTGAGCTTTCCATTAAAAATCTGATCCGTGTTGTAAAAGCCATCGGCGGATTGTTCCAGTTACAATCCATGCAGATTAATACAAAACAGCCATAGGATCTAATCCGCGGATTCTGAAAACCGTTGGAGGATCCTAAGAGTATAATTTCTACAACCAAATGCAGGATTGTAAGAGTAATATCTGTGGATTCCGCAATCCGCTGGAGGATTTACCTCTGATAATCCTCCAGTGGATAGCAAAAATCTACTCATTGTACTCTTAGAATCCTCCCAGTTTATGGATAGGGTTGCCAGGTGTCCGGTATTGAATCAGACTGTCCTGTGTTTGGACACTCAGTCCAGTAAAAAATGAGAGGTACTGTAATACTGGACATGTATGTGTCCGGTGTTACCTCCCTGGACATAGTGACCTGACGCACCTTTCACCATTGAGTCCAGTATTTTTGGAGAAGCCACCTGGCAACCCTATTTGTGGAATCCACGGATTGGATTGTCAGTGCTTATAAAAAAAAAGACGAATTGCCCTTTTTGAGCTTGATTTCTCGGAAATCTGTGGACCAAGGGAACCACCCAATCCACGGCGGATCCAAATTCGCCCCCCCAAAATGCGCCCATCTCTAATTCCTTGGGACAGGAACAATGCAAGACAGACAAACCAAGGCAGGCAAGAAAGACAGACTTGAAAAACCAAGCACAGTACACATTGACAAAAGGCATAAACAGGTGCGAATACAGCGCAGGCAGCTAGCAGAAACCAGAAGCCTAGAACAGGCTGGGTCAGAACTCTGGAAGAAGCAAATCTGCTATTTCAGCATCAACACATTGATGCTAGTACAGATTTGGACTATTCGCCCTAGCAAATTAGTGCAGTTGCCAGAAGGCTTGTATAGACAGTTGGGAATGGCTAATTGTAATTAGTGCTTACTGGAAACAGTTATAACATACCAAAGCTGACAGCAATGGTACAATAAGCTGTGGAGCTTGCCAACTGGTGATATGCAAAATGTGACTGATGCTTCAAGATATCAGTGGCCTTATGTAGTTACTAGTGACATGCTGGCGCTGTAGCTATCACATTGACCTGTAACATGTAGGCAGCGTGACCCCGAGAATGATCATTGATTTTCATGCACAGTCATTGTCAGAGTGACTAAAGATAATCAGGTAATATAACTCACAGAGCTACAAGTGAAAAGCAGCATATGAAGCCCTCAGGGAAACAAGACATCTGTAAAGAGTATAAGCTGCACAATGACTAATAGCCTGTGCAGACAGTGCAATCTTCAGAGTAATCAGCGGCTCACATAAAAGTGTAAGCAAGTGCAAACCTGTGGCAACTGCAGTAGGCTGGACACCAGGTATTGAATGTTTCAGTCATGACCCTTCACTCTTCTGCTGTTTCTAAAGCAAGGCATTCTCTCAGCATCTGATCCATTTGTATTTGCGTCACCGAAACTGTAGAAGAGTTGTGGTGTGAAATCCACAGCTCTAAAGACAACATCTCACTCCTTCAAACCCCTCCAGCCCCTTCTCTTTTCCTCGGTTTCATGTCTCCCCAGCTTTATTCCAGGAGTGGAAAAAATGACATCACAATTAAGAGGATCTATGATTGAAATTGTTCTAATTAGCTGGAAAGACAGTGCTGCAAATATTGTATGAGGACTTCCCAGGGTCGGAGGCCTAAGGAACAGTGCCTGCTGTGAATTTGGGCGTCCTGCCTGGGGTCAGTGAGAACAGGACCATGCACTAGGCTCTTGCAGACACAGGACTTAACTGGAGTCATGTTCTATCTCCCTCTGTACACACAGTCTATATGATAATATTACTGTTTGTTTTGGGACAGGGACAGGGACAGGGTTCCTCAACAATGATAGGTTACATATGCACAAACATTCATTATATGTGTGTGTGTATATTTATGCATTAGGACTAGTGAAAAGTGCCTTATCTGGATCACTCTGTGTAAATTGAATTTATACATACAATAAGCATGTCATCAATTCTCTCCTGCTCTATCGAGCTGAATTTGTTTATATACAACCAACTGGAGCTGGATAAAGACATCTCTGAATAACATATGCAGGACACCCTAGTAAAGAGATGCATCAATTGATAGTGTACTATAGTATCAGCAATTTATTTTTACTTTTAAATATTGATGTTGTGCCTCCACTGTAATCTACAACTCTTGATTTATTAGAGGTCAAGTTGGGGCTTGTGAAGATGCTTAGTTACAATTCCCCACTATCACAGCATCTGGGAAGCTTCAAAGATTTTGCCTTGCCTCCTTTTGGATTTCAGGTTGTACCATGTGCCAGTATCTGACCAGATTCCCACCACTGGTCGGGTTTCAATGTCTAAAGCTAGATCATCATACCGTAAAATGTATTAAAACTATCTAGGTAATGATCCAACGAGGGATCAAAGAAACCCCAATTAAACACTCAATACTTATATAAACAATAAACAGGACTACAGTGGTCCCTTCTGATAGAATTAATTTCAGGCAGTCTAGTGATTAGTGCCACTGTAGTCTTGTTTATATAAGTACTGAGTGCTTAATTGGGGTTTATTTGATCCCTCTTTGGAGCATTACCTAGTTTTGTTACTATCCCCACCTGCACCTTCATTTCATTTCACGTTCCCATACATATGCAGTAGATTTAGGATTATTTTGGGTTCTATTTCTCTTTATACGTAAGATATATTAGCAAATATCTGTACTAACTCTGCTTTCTGGCTCTTCTAGAACACAATCAGTGTCTTCTAGCTTATTCTAGGAGCTCAGACATTGTCATTAGCAAACCGGGTGGTTTGGAATGTTCACAAGAAGCAGAATGAAATGTGAGATAAAACGGTATTCTCTATTGCAAATCCCATGTTCTAAACCGCTTCTACAGTATAAAAAGTGAAAAACCGCACATTTTAACAGGCAAATCGGCTGGCTTGTACTTGCTTTGGAAGGGGAATGAGGGTGCTAACTCACTCCAAGTCCTGAAATAGAGCATTTGCATGATGGTGGACAAGGACTTCCTAACTTAATAGTATCTCCGGTTGTAGTATCTTATATGTCCTCTCAAACCTCCCTCCAAATAAATTATGGAGAAATGCATGTGCTGAGAAAGGAGCATACCTAAGGTACCCTGGGATATATCTTCCAATTAAAACCAATGGGATTCTGTTGTTTGAGAAATGTGGTGTAGTCTTTTTACCAGTTTCTCTGTAATTTTGTAAAATTGCTTCATATGAATCCATATATGCTTTATATAATGAGGTACAAAAAGGGAATTACTATGGCGCTCCCTAACAGTATTATGGACAGATGTAATGTCCTTGCCAATATAAAGGGCAAATAAACCAGAGAATAAATATACACAAAAAACAGTCTAAAAATACCAGATAATTGTATTTATACTGGCCCTTTGTTGGATCTGCAGCTCAACCTGAGGAGGATCATCCCTTGATCCTCAAATGGTAGTAGAACTGTAGAGATGGTGAGCGCACATATGAAATATATAAAAGATATATCAATAGTCCAATATCTCCTACAAACAGAACATCCATAGATCAGTCAGTACTGTACATAAGAGCCCACTGGTCAAGACAAACACTTAATCAGGGGGTCGGGAAATAAAATATATATAATAAAAAGTAAGATAACTGTACTCACACGGCCATGTGTGAGCCCCTTCACAACAATTGTCCCTTGACCATTAGGCTCTTATGTACTGGCTGATCTATTGATGTTCTGTTTGTAGGAGATATTGGACTATTTATATATCTTTTATATCTTTCATTTATTTCATACGTTCGTTCACCATCTCTACCCTTATATAATGAGGTGTCAAATATGTAACTACAACTCCAAATTAAACATGAAAGATTGTTAAAATGTGAAGGTTTATATGCTGCAGCAGCAGGATGATGATGATGATGATGATGATGATGATGATGATGATGATGATGACTAAACAGGGGGGGGGGTGGGAAGAAGAGAGGAATGGCTGCGACCACCACCACGCTCCGCGTGACCGGGGGGAAGTGGGGACCTGAGGGGACATCCCCGCTCCCATCTCCCGCCCCGTGAGCTGACACGGGGACCGGGGGGAAGCGGGTACCTGAGGGGACATCCCCACTCCCATCTCCCACCCCGCGGTCTGACACGGAGGGAAGCGGGGACCTGAGGAGATATCCCCGCTCCTATCTCCCGCCCCGCTTTCTGACACGGGGGGAAGCGGAGAACCTTAGGATTTCACAACGTGACGTCACTCCTCAGCACTCGGTACACAGAGACACGCGCTAGCCATACTGCGGATGGAACTTCTGCCCGTGTTTCTTCTATGGGCAACATGCATGAGCTCCTGTTAACTGCAACAAGCTAAGTAAATTGTTGCTTAGCCCTCCCTATACAATACAATGTTACTGTGTACCTGATGGGGCTTGTCCAGGAGCATTGCAACTCCGTGTTACATTGGTATCTGACAACAAGTATGACTTCTGCTGTCTGTATTACTCTTATACCTACAATGAGCGCTATTATATTGTAGCACTCATACCTTATCAGCATGTATTCCTACACTTTGCTTGTCACACTCAATAAGGGTCTGACTTTATTTTAAGGACACTATTATGATACCCATTCCACATTGTATTTTTGTGTGATTATTTGTGACGATCCTAATTACCTTATATACATTTGCTTCTCATACATTTACAAATGTTTCTGATATCCAAGGTTTAAACTTTAAGAGGTGTGACAGAAACCAGAGTATGGTGATAAATTCCATATATAGGGCTCCCAGGATACTGAACAGTTTCTATCCTGTTTAAGCTGGAAAGTGCAGCCTAAGAATGCATGCACTCCATCCCACAGTTTGGCAAGTGCTGGAACTGGGGGGTGAGGGATCCAGACCAGAGTTTGTCTGCTGCCTGATTTCTGTCACCTGTCCTGCTGGTTGGAGAAGGCTGATTTCCTTGTTCCTCTCCCCTCTCCCCAAGAGCCTGGAGGCAGGAAGGCTGCTGGAAGCAGAGAGGGGAAACGCCTCTCACCAAACAGGTTAAATCATTCTGTTCCTTTTTGTCTAAAAACTGCAAAGTTCCTTATTTTTGTTGTTGGAACTGGATAAGCCAGTCCAACCCTGAGTCAGGGAAAACCTTAGTTAAGTTAGTGCTCAGACGAGCAGTGTTTTTGTTTACTTATGTGTTATTTTGAATTCTGTGGCAGTCTCAGTGCCTGGGACTGAATAAACCAGGCAGCAGCCTGTTTAAAGGAACAGCACGTTACGCCTCGTCATTTAACCTACCCTAAAAGACCGTGTTCTAACAGTCCCGGACAGACGGCGGAGCCCCGGAGTAAGCTGTTTGTCACAGAGGCTATAACTGGATACGGTCTTTGAACCGTGCCTCAGGGCTTTATATATGCATATTTTATGCTAGCCCTATTTAGGGTCGTATATCTTTACTATAGTGTCCTCATTTATGGATTTTGATAATAGTATGTAAGTAGGTTATTATTATGTACCACAGTGCGCTTGAGCTGTGACTACACGCCGCTACTCATGTTTATCATTATGACATTATTTATGTACCTACTATTGGCCATCTTTTGGTAACTACTTTTGTACTATTTGATTATATTCCTATAGATTTAGTACTGGTAGATATTACTTTATTATACTGCCAGTTTTTTAGTTAATAGTGCCGCTTCACTGTATGAGGGCACTTTTTAATTAATATCGTAGCCTATATACCATTTGGCCATTTATAGTGTTACTTTAGGTCTTTTTCCCTATTTACTTTATGTGGAAGAGGTCTTTTTCCCTATTTACTTTATGTGGAAGCTTCTTTTGGTCTGTCAATAGGGGTGGTCTTGGACCTTCTTACCACACCCCTCCATAAAAACTTATTTTTATTATGTATTATTTATTAAATTGATGTTAATTATACTTCACTTACCTCACTATTTCCATCTGAGTGCATTCATGAGGGAACCTTTCTGTGTGTTTTTGTTTGGGACATCCCCGCTCCCATCTCCCGCCCCGCCTTCTGACACGGGGATCGGGGGGAAGCGGGGACCTGAGGGGACATCCCCGCTCCCATCTCCCGCCCCGCCTTCTGACACGGAGGGGAAGCGGGGACCTGAGGGGACATCCCCGCTCCCATCTCCCACCCCGCGAGCTGACACGGGGATCAGGGGGGAAGCAGGGACCTGAGGGGACATCCCCGCTCCCATCTCCCACCCCGCCTTCTGACACGGGGATCGGGGGGAAGCGGGGACCTGAGGGGACATCCCCGCTCCCATCTCCCACCCCGCCTTCTGACACGGGGATTGGGGGGAAGCAGGGACCTGAGGGGACATCCCCGCTCCCATTCCCGCCCGCAAGCTGACACGGGGAGGGGGGAAGCGGGGACTGATGGGGACATCCCGCTCCAATTTCCACCCGCCCTTATGACACGGGCCCCGGGGGGAAGCGGGGACCTGAGGGGACATCCCCACTCCCATCTCCGCCCCGCGGTTGAACGGGGGGGAAGCGGGGACCTAGGGGACATCCCCGCTCCATCTCCACCCGTGAGCTGACACGGGGATCAGGGGGAAGCAGGGACCTGAGGGGACATCCCCGCTCCCATCTCCCCCCGACCTTCTGACACGGGATGGGGTGGGGGGAAGACAGGGACCTGAGGGGACAATCTCCGCTCCCATCTCCCCGCCCCCACGCTTCTGACACGGGGATAGGGGGGAAGCGGGGGACCTGAGGGGACATCCCCGCTCCCATCTCCACCGCCGCTTCTGACAAGGGGAATGGGTTGGAAGAGGGACCTGAGGGGACATCCCCGCTCCCATCTCCCGCCCCGCAAGCTGACACGGGGATCGGGGGGAAGCGGGGACCTGAGGGGACATCAGAGGACATGAGGGGGGAGGGGGGAAGGCACAAAGAGTACTTACTGTGTCCAACAGATCTCCATGGAAAAAGAATGGCTGCTCGTTAGAGGCGGGCTCATATAGAGCCTGGCCGCGTGCCCAGAAAGCCTGGTAGAGCGCGTCAATCAGCAGTCAGGTAGGGGAGTTTTTTTTTTCCAGCCCGAGCAGGGAAAATGTAAAAAAACAAACACATGTGCTGCTTGGGCCAATAAGAGCTCGCCCTGGGCGTGCAGATTTATAGGATTGTCGAACACTGCATATAAATATATAAAGAATCAGAGGCTCCTATTTTGTTGGATTCGAAAATTAATTCCTGGATTTGAACTCTGAACGGGCTCTGAAAATCACAAAGTTCTGATTTTGAACCCACCAACTTGCTCATTCTTATGTGACACATATGGCATTGTTACATAGTAGATGAGTGAAAAAAGACGTACGTCCATCAATTTCAACATATGCTAAATTTAGACGACTATCATGTACAGGAATCTCTAACGTAATCCTCAAGGGCCACAGGCAGGCCAGTTTTTATGAATATCCCTGCTTCAGCACATGTAGCACAGCACAGCCATTGATTGAGCCACCTGTGCTGAAGCAGGAATATCTTTAAAACCAGGCCCGTTGGTGGCCCTTGAGGATTGAGTTTGTCATGTGACCCCTGATGTACAGCAAGACTTTTTAATTTGTATTAGTTGTGCGCGAAGATTAATTCTCTGTTTTGTTTCCTATGTAAAGCAAAATGGAGATGTGAATAATTTTTTTCTGATCAGACATGATTATTTCTGAGATTGATTACCAGACAGATCAATACTTGTGAAAAGAGATAGCTGAGGCTAGTGCTGCCCGCTGAGTCAGCCCAATTCTCTGAAGATAAACCTGACGGGTGGAACAATGTGCGCTGTGCAGCTGCTAATGCAGATAGGGAGCCAAGGGGTGTTCGGAAAGCCATGAGGAGGCATGTGCTATTCCACTGGAGAGGGAGCTGGGCCATGCTGTCTTTCTGCACTGGCAGCAGGGACACGTCCCATGGGACGTCTAGGAGTCCTCTGTATTCTGTATGACAATCAGCAGTTCTGCTATACAGTAGCATAATTAAATACTTAATTGGTAGAAGTGACCACCGCTTATGGCAGAGTAATGCATGCAATAGAGTAACTTATTTCAGGGCCTCTAGCAGTTCAGGAGCTAATGAATTCCTGGCTTCACTGGATAAGTTGCCTTTGCAATGGTAGGGCATGGGTGTATACTGGCCCTTTCATTAATATACTGTATGTACAGTAACTATGAGAAGTTCTCAACTACATGTATGGGATATGAGGCACTAGTTTATAATAGGCAGTGTTACAGACACAGCAGCTGAAAGAGCTGTTTTACCAACTCACTCTCAACTTGCAGCTGTGGCCAAGTGCTGCGCTCCCAAACACACTGTACTGTATACTGTACATAAACTCCCCTATCCTCTCATAGTCTTGCCTTCCTCCCTTTACATCTGTCTTTATTTCTTTCTCTCTCAATATCTATCCCTCTGTCTCAGCCTTTTCTAACCCTACCCCTTTCTGCTATTTGTCTATCTTTAATTCTCCTTGTCCTTTCTTTTGCTTCCTTTCCCTATCCCAATACATGTCCTCCTCCTCTTTTATTTTACCAGTCTCCCCCTCTTCCTTTTACTCTCTCTCTCTCTTTCCATCATCCTTTCTTCATCTCTCTCTCAGCTCCGCTCCCCATCTCTCTTCCTCTGTGTCTCCCTCCCTACCTTCCTCTTGCTCACTTTCCCCCTCCTGTCAAGAACAGGATGCTGCCTGCAATCTTTTTTTCCCCAGAAAGCTGCAAATTGCCATCTTAATGGAATTTCTGCAGCACCTCCCTCCCACTCCTTGAGCTCTAATTGTATCAGATAGGTAACCCCTTCTCTGCTGGAGACGGCTGGGAAGCGTCGCAGAGCAATGTGCTGTGGGTCTCCTTGCAGCAGTGAAGGAGTTAAGGCTGACTCCTGCTCTGCATGGCAGCGCTGTCTTTGATGAGGGCACTAGAACTCCTGCCAGATCCCACAGACACAACCAATGAAGGGGACTTGGCCCTCCCCACTTCATAGCTTTTGGAGGTCACTCAAAGATCGCTGTACATTGCAGCGCGGTGCAACTCTCAGCTACCAAAGGGGGGCCGGAAATCCACTGGCATTGATTTATGCAAATAATATGCTACTCCAAAATAGAAAATGACTGCATTATTTTTTTTTACAATGAATGTCTAAAAGATGAAGAGCACAGGTTATTTAAATAGATATGTAGAGAGAGAGAGAGAAAGCAAAAAATAAGAGCGAGGTGTGTCACACAAGTTCGCGAACCAGGGAAAATTGTGTTTTTTTTGTAGTATTTTTTTACAAAGGGAATTGGCAAGGTCACGTGGACATTTATATACTGGCATTTACTCCATTATTAGCTCAATTCGGGTGAATTTTCTAAAATTCGGGTGAAATTGGTAAAATTATGAGTGGCGGGTGAAGCTTTCCAAAAATTTGAAAAGCAGATTTGAAAACATTTGTACATCTCTATATAAATGTATACAGCGTGTGTGTGTGTGTGTGTGTGTGTATATATATATATATATATATACTCACTCTCTTATATATATACAGTGTTCGACAAATCACCCAAAAATCTACTCGCCACCTAGTCCCGCCCCCAACCCCGCTTTAAAATAAAATATATAAATAAAATACATTTAATAAATTCCTAGTCAGAACAACATTCGTTTTTGACATAAATGTATTTATTGTATTACATTATACTACAATTAGTCCTTGTTACGTGTGTGTGTGTGTGTGTGTGTGTGCCACAGGGAGAGCGGGCGGAGAGAGATGCGGGGAGAGAGATGAGTGAGAGAGAGGGGGTGACCTGACGAGAGAGGGGGGAGAGAGAGATGCAATCGACAGGTGCGGGGAGGATGGTTGGAGAGGAGAGAGAGAGGGCGGGGAGGAGAGAGACGAGAGGGGGGGAGGGAGAGACGGAGGAGTGGGGAGACGAGAGAGCAAGGAGGGAGCAGAGAGGAGGGGGAGAGAGAGAGAAGGGGGGGGGGAGAGAGAGTAGGGCGGAGAGAGAGAGAGGGGGGGGGAAGAGAGAGATAGGGGCGGGGGAGGGAGAGAGAGAGAGACGAGACGGAAGGGAGGGAGATACGGAGAGAGAGACGGAGAGAGAGGGACAGAGAGGGGGAGAGAGAAAGAGACAAAGAGAGGGGAGAGAGAAAGAAAGAGGGGGGGGAGGACAGGGGAGAGAAAGAGAGAGGGGAGAGAGAGACCAGAGACTGGATAGACCACTGGGGGGGGGGGGGGGGTGACTGACTACTGGGGGGTTACCCTGGTGTCACACACATTCTCCCATACACAGCACAGCACGCTGCCGAGGAGGAGAGACTACACAAACACCACGGCAGCATGGCGCCCAGAACACCACAGCACAGAACACACACACACACAACCACACACACTACACCACGATCCACACACACACACAGAACACGACACACACCACACACACACACACACACACACACACACACACACACACACAACAAAAAAAAACAGTTACACACACACACCACACAGGCGCCCAGGCAGACACGACACCACACACCATTCTCCCATATATTCACACACATACACACCATTTTCTCCCAAATATAGATATACACAAACCCACACACATTTCTCTCATATACCACACACACACAACACCACATTATCCCACACCCACACATCTCCCCATATACACACACGCACGCAACAAACCCAACACACACACACACACACAACGAGCACAAACACACACAAACACAAACACACAAGAGACAGAGACACAACACACACAAAACACAACACACACACACACACACCCACACACACCACACACCACACACACACACACCAACACACACATTCCACAGGGCCAAAAACACACACAAACCACACACACAACACACACACCACAAGACACACCCACACACAACACAACACACACACACACACACACACACACAACACACACACAAAATCTCACATACACACACACACACACATCTCCCTATACACACACACACACACCCTTTCACACACCAATACATCATATACACACACACAACACACACACAATAGTACTGCTTTCTCTCTCGCTAAAAGAGGGGGGGGGGTGGGAAGAAGAGGTGATGGCTGGACCACCACCCAACAGCTCCGCGTGACCTGGGGGAAGGGGGGGACCTGAGGGGACCAGTCCCGCTCCATCTCCCGCCCGTGAGCTGACAGGGGACCGGGGGGGAAGAGGGGTACCTGATGGGGACATCCCCACTCCAGTCTTCCCCACTCCGCGGTTGACACGGATGGTAAGCGGGGACCTTGAGGAGGATATCCCTCGCTCCTATCTCCCGCCCCGCTTTCTGACCACGGGGGGAAGCGGAGGAACTTAGGTTCAAAACGTGAACGCTCACTCCTCAGGCACTTAGGTGTACACAGAGACACGCGTGACTAGCCATATGCGGAGGGTGGAACTTTCTGTGCCGGTGTTGGTTCTTCATGGGACAAACATGATGAGTCTGTAACCGCAACAAGCTAAGTAAATTGTTGCTTAGCCTCCCCTTACAATACACGTAATGTACTCTAAGTATATGGGGCTGCCCAGGAGCATTTGCAACTCCGGTGTACACATGGTATCTGACAACAGTATGACTTTTGCTGTCTGTATTACTCTTTATACCGACAAGAGCGTATTATACTTGTAGGCACTCATACTTATCAGCATTCGTATCCCCTACACTTTGACTTCGTACAACACCAGAAGGCGTTCTGACTTTATGTAAGGACATATTTGATACCATCAACATTGTATTTTTGTGATTATTGGGACGATCCTAATTAATATTACGTCTGCTATAATACAAATTGCTTCTGCATATTACAAGTTTGATACGTTTAAAACGTAAGAGGTGTGAACAGAAACAGAGTTTAGGTGATGTAAATTCCTTATTAAGGGTCTCCAGTACTGAACAGTTCTTCATCATCGTTTAAGACTGGAGAAGTGAGCTCAGAGAATGCATGCAATCTCCATCCACAGTTTGGCAAGGCTGGAACGGGGGGGAGGGTCAGATAAGAGTTTGTCTGCTGCATGATTTCTGTCACCTGTCATCGCTGGTTGGAGATCAGGTATTAAGGCGATTATCCTTGTTCCTCTCCCTCTCCCAAGGAGCTGGAGTGCAGAAGGTTGCTGGAAGCAGAGGGTGAACGCCTTCTACCAAACAGTAAAATCATTCATGTTCTTTTGTCTAAAAAATGGCAGTTCCTTATTTGTTGTGTTGGGACTATAAGCCGTCCAACCCTTGAGTCAGGGAAAACCTTAGTTAAGTTATGATCAGACAGCAGGGGTTTTGTTATATGTGTTATTTTGCATTTGGCAGTTTCAGGCCTGGACGAAGAAATAAACCAGGCAGCAGCTGTTTTAAGGAACAGCACGTGACGCCAGTCATTTAACCTACCCCCTAAAAGACGGTTCTAACAGTCCCGCGACAGACAGGCGGAGCGCCCGGAGACGTAAGCTGTTTGCACAGAGGACATAAACGGATACGGTCTTTGAACCGTGCCTCAGGGCTTTATCATGATATATGTTATGATCTAGGCCCTATGTAGGGTCGTATATCTTTACATAGTGTCCTCATTATGGATTTTGATAAATAGTATGTAAGTAGGTTAGTATTATGTCACACAGTGCGCTTGAGCTGTGATAACGCGCTGACTAATGTTTATCATTATGACTTATTTATGTACCTACTATTGGGCCATCTTTTGGTAACTACTTTTGTACTATTGCTTATATTCCGTTAGATTTAGTATGGTAGATATTACTTTATATACTGCAGTTTTTTAGTTAATAGTGCCGCCTTCATCGGGTGAGGCACTTTTATTAGATCGTCAGCCATTTTAACCATTGGCCATTTATAGTGTTAACTTAGGTCTTTTTCCTATTTACTTTATGTGGAAGCGGTCTTGTTCATTTTATTACTTTATGTGAAGACTTTGGTTGTCCAATAGGGTGGTTTGGACCTATTCTTACCACAACCCTCATAAAAACTTATGTTTTATGAGATTATTTCTTAAATCTGAGTTGTAATATACTTTCACTTACCCAACATATGTTCCACTTGAGTGCATTCATGAGGGAACCTTCTGTGTGTTTTTTGTTTGGTTTTGGGAACATCCGCTCCATCCTCCCGCCACCGAACTTTGAAACGGGGATCGGGGGGGGAAGCGGGGGGACCTGAGGGGAACATCCCCGCTCACCATCTTACCCGCTCCGCCTCTATGACACGCGAGGGGGAACCGGGACATGGGGGACACTCCCGCTCCCATCTCCACACCCGCGAGCTGCACGGGATCAGGGGGGAAGCAGGACCTGAGGGGACATTCCCCGCTGCCCATCTACCACCGCCTTCGACACGGGGAATCGGGGGGGAAGAGGGGGACTGAGGGGACATCCCCGGCTCCCAATCTCCCACCCCGCCTTCTGACCCGGGGAGGATTGGGGGGGAAGCAGGGACCTGACGGGGACATCCCCGCTCCCATATCCCGCACCGCAAGTGACAGGGGACGGGGGGAAGCGGGGAACCTGAGGGGACATACCCGCTCCAATTTCCAACGCACGCCCTTATGTACACGGCGCCGGGGGGAAGGGGGGACCGAGGGGACATCCCCACTCCCATTCCCCGCCCCGACGGTATGAAACGGGGGAGGATAGCGGGGACCTAGGGGACCATCCCCGCTCCCATCTCCAACCCCGTGAGCTGACACGGGGATCAGGGGGAGCAGGGACCTGAGGGGACATCCCCCGCTCCCATCTCCCACCACGACCTTCTGAACGGGATGGGGTTGGGGGGAAATCAGGACCTGAGGGAAAATCTCCGCTCCCATCTCCCCCGCCCCCACGCCTTCTGACACGGGGATAGGGGGGAAGCGGGGGGACTGACGGGGACATCCCCCGCGCTCCATCTCACACCCCGGCCTTCTGACAAGGGGAATGGGTTGGAAGAGGGACCTGAGGGGACACCCGCTCATCCCGCCCGCAAAGCTGACCGGGGATCGGGGGGAATCGGGGACATGAGGGGGGAGGACATCAGAGGGAAATGCGGCGCGGGAGGGGGGAAGGAAGGAACCAAAGAGTTACTTACTGTGTCCAACAGATTTCCATGGGAAAAAGAATGGCCTGCTGTTAGAGGGGGCTCATAGAGAGCATGGCGCGTGCCCAGAAAGCCTGGTTAGAGCGAGTCAATCAGAGTCAGGTAGGAGTTTTTTTTTTCAGCCAGAGCAGGGGGAAAATGTAAAAAACAAAAAAAGCCACATGTGCTGCTTGGGCCAATAAGCGATCGACCCCTGGGCGTGCCAGATTTATAGGATTGTCAACCTGCATTATAAATATATAAAAGAATCAGAGGCTCCTATTTTGTGACTCGAAAAAAATTTAATTCCTGGATTTGAAATCGAACGGGGCCTCTGCATAAATGTATTTATTGTATTACATTATACTACAATTAGTCCTTGTTACGTGTGTGTGCGTGTGCGTGTGCGTCTGCGTGTGCGTGTGTGATCTAGAAATAAAAGCCAGACGTGAATGACTAGTTTCCAGAACCACTTAACCAGTGTCAGGATGTCCCCGCTTCACAATATCTAAAGCAGCAATCCCGCCTGGGATCTTACCTGATCCGCAGTCCCTCAAGTCCAGGTACCTCATTCCCGCAATGTTATAAGTTGAAGGGGATGTGTTCCCTACCTGTCTTCTGGGTTAGGGGGGATTCCGATGTCTTCCGTGTGACATCGAGAGTTAGATCTGGAAGAAAGCAGTATAGGTTATTTCGGTGTAGTATAGGGCAGTTAAGATATATAGGGTAAATAAGAGATCCAGAGTGTGAGAGAGAGAGAGACAGACAGACAGAGAGAGAGAGACAGACAGAGAGAGACAGACAGAGAGAGAGACACACAGACAGAGAGAGAGATAGAGAGAGACACAGACAGAAAGAGAGACAGA
The DNA here is from genome assembly GCA_036426205.1 of Ascaphus truei. NCBI lineage: Eukaryota > Metazoa > Chordata > Amphibia > Anura > Ascaphidae > Ascaphus > Ascaphus truei. Next base: position 10,557 of record WSYH01008904.1, on the reverse strand, counting down.
GAGACAGACAGAGACAGACAGACAGACAGACACACAGAGAGCGGCACACCCACACACACACACACAGAGAGACAAACACACACACACACACACACACACACACACACACACACACAC
>WSYH01008904.1:0-10352 GCA_036426205.1 Ascaphus truei | reverse complement strand
GAGGGGAGGTGTTCCCTACCTGTCTTCTGGGTTAGGGGGGCTTCCGACGTCTTCCGTGTGAAGCTTGAGTCAGATCTGGAAGAAAGCAGTATAGGTTATTTCGGTGTAGTATAGGGCAGTTAGATATATAGGGCAAATAAGAGATCCAGATCCAGAGAGAGAGAGAGAGTGTGGGGGGGAGAGAGAGAGAGTGTGGGGGGTGGGAGACATAGAGGGGAGAAGCGGTGGGTGACACACACAGAGGGTGGGTGATACACAGAGAGAGAGAGGCTGGGTGGGTGACTGACTGACTGGCTGGGTTTTGGTGACTGACTGGCTGACTTGCTGGGTGTGTGACTGGCTGGCTGACTGACTGACTGGCTGAGTTTTGGTGACTGACTGGCTGACTTGCTGGGTGGGTGACTGACTGACTGACTGGGTGACTGACTGTCTGGGTGGGTGACTGACTGACTGGGTGGGTGACTGACTGGGTGGGTGACTGACTGGGTGGGTGACTGACTGGGTGGGTGACTGACTGGGGTGAGTGATTTGACGGGGTGATGTGACTGGGTGGGTGAGTGACTGACTGGGTGGTGACTGACTGGGGTGGGTGACTGACTGGGTGGGGTGATGACTGGGTGGTGTGACTGACTGGGTGGGTGACTGACGGGGGGGGTGACTGACTGGGTGGGGTGATGACTGGGGGGGGGGACTGACTGGGGTGGGGGTGACTGACTGGGTGGGTGACTGACTGGGTGGGTGACTGACTGACTGACTGACTGACTGGCTGGGTGACTGACTGGCTGGGTGACTGACTGGCTGGGGGGGGTGACTGACTGGCTGGGGGGGGGGGTGACTGACTGCACTGGGGGGCGACGGGGCGACCTGACTGGGGGGACTGATGGGGGGGTGAACGACTGGGGGGGGGTGCTAACTGGGGGGGTGAATGATGGGGGAGGGGTGTGACTGACTGGGGAGGGGTGGACGGGATTGGGGGGGGGGTGACTGACTGGGGGGGGTGTGACTGACTGGGGGGGGGGGTTACTGACGGGGGGGGACTGACTGGGGGGGGTGATGACTGGGGGGGGGACTGACTGGGGGGGGGGTGACTGACTGGGGGGGGGGGGTGACTGAATGGGGGGGGGGTGACTGACTGGGGGGGGTGACTGACTGGGGGGGGGGGGGTGTGAGTGGGGGGGGGACTGACTGGGGGGGGACTGACTGGGGGGGGTGACTGACTGGGGGGGGGGTTGACTGACGGGGGGGGGGGCAGTGACTGAATGGGGGGGTGACTGGCTGGGGGGGGTGACTGACTGGGGGGGGTGACTGACGGGGGGGGGTGACTGACTGGGGGGGGTGAGGACTGGGGGGGGGACTGAAGGGGGGTGGGGCTCTGACTGGGGGGGGACTGACTGGGGGGGCGGACTGACTGGGGGGGGGGCAATGACTGGGGGGGTGACTGACTGGGGGGGGGGTGAGGATGGGGGGGTGAATGACTGGGGGGGGACTGACTGGGGGGGGTGACTGACTGGGGGGGGGGGGGGTGACTGACTGGGGGGGGTGACTGACTGGGGGGGTGACTGACTGGGGGGGGTGACTGATGGGGGGGGGGGGGACTGACTGACGGGGGGTGACTGATGAGGGGGGTGATGATGACGGGGGGTGTGACTGACTGACGGGGGGTGGGGTGGACCTAGACTGACGGGGGGGTGACGGATGGTGGGGGGGTGACTGATGTGGGGGGGACCGGGGGGTCATACACAACACAACACACACACACACACACACACACACACACACACACACACACACCACACACACACACACACACACACACACACACACACACACATTCTCCCATATATACACGCACGCACGCACACACACACAGGGGGGGGAGGAAAAGGCCGTGGACCAGCACCAACACACGCTCCTCCCCAACCCACCGCACACATCTCCCGCTCGTGGGGGGGGGCAGGCAAGTGGGAGTAACGGGGCGAGGGGGGGTGTCCACAAGCGGGGCGCCCCATGGCCAGTCAGCCCCTCGTGGCCGACATGTCGCTCACCCTTGTCGGCATGTCCCGCAGTGCGCCGCAAAAGGTTGCAGGCTGCTTTTCCCCCCACCCGCGGCGGCATGAAGCTCGTGGGGGGGGAGGGGGCAGGCCGACATCCCCCCCCAACCTCATGCAGCGGCTGCGCGTCATGAAGATGAGCTTGGGCATATTTTAAGCTTTGGGGAGGCGGAGGGGTGGTGGGAGGCAGTGGTGAGGGCCCCCCCACGCACGACAACCGGGCTGCAGCAGCAGGGGACCTCCCGTCCCAGGCGCGATCGAGGGACAGGAGGAGGGGAGGGGGAGCAGGAGGAGGGTAAGGGGAGGGAGGCAGGAGGTGGGAAGGGGACAGGAGGAGGGGGAAGGGGACAGGGGGGGGGAAGGGGAAGGAGGAGGGAAGGGGAAGGAGGAGGGGAAGGGACAAGAGAGCAACGCGGAGGCGCAGAGGGCAGGAGAGAGGGCCGCGTGGGGAGTAGGGAGCCATGTGGGGACCAGGGGATCGGCAGGTTGTCTTGCAGGAGGCAGGGAAGGAAGCAGAGGGGCCGCAGCATGGAGAGATTGGAGAGTACTTACCCTCAAACAGATCTCATGGCAGAGAAAGAATGGCCGGCTCGTTGGGGGAGGGCTCATATAGAGCCTGCGCGCGCCCACAAAGCCTGGGAGCGCGCGGCAACAGCTGTCAGGTAGGGTTTTTTTTTTTTTTTCAGCGTGCAGGGAAATTTAAAAAAAACAAACACGTGTGCTGCTTGGGCCAATATTACTCGCCCGGAGGTTTAATCTACCCGCCCGGGGTTGTTAAATGTTATGATGTCGAACACTGTTATATATATAGATATATATATATATATATATAGATATATATATATATTATACACCATACACACAGCTCAATCCTGTTATAACGCGATCCGTTACAACGCGAATCCGCTTATAACGCGATGCAAGAGTGGCTCCCAATTTTCGTATTTATGAATACTTTACAACACGATATGGTATTTAATTAGTTATTATACAATGCATACAATTGTACATTATTTCTAACGCGATCCGCTTACAACGCAATGTGATTCTTTGGACCCCAAGCACAGCGTTATAAGGGGGGTTGAGTGTATATATATATTATAATATATATATATATATATATATCTATTAATATATATATAGTTACACAATGCATAAGATTGTTTGACTATTTTCCTGCTGATGAGGCTGTAATCTATTGCTTTGTGGTGTAGGACCTTTGAATATTGAAGTGCTGTGTACTGTAAAAAGTTATCATCTGCAATGCATGAGGTTTTGGTCTCTCATTGCAGCTCTGAACTGCTTACTATACTGCTGCATCTACAGTAATGGGCTTATTGATAGAAGGGGGCTGAGTAACTGATTGTTTGCCAAGAGGACAAACAATGCTGTGCAGGCGTCACCAGCGCTCAATGGGTTAACTGTGGCACCTGTACTCTGTTGTTAAAGTGTTACGATATCTAGTGAGCTGACAGTGTATATTAGTGAGATGATATTGTACCCAAACAGAAAAAAAACATCCCTAGAGACCATCTACTGCAGGTGTGGCCAACCCCAGTCCTCAAGGGCCACCAACAGGTCAGGTTTTCAGGATGTCCCTGCTTCAGCATAGGTGGCTCAATCAGTGGCACAGTCATTGACTGATTGTGCCACCTGTGCTTAAGCAGGGATATCCTGGACACCTGACCTGTTGTTGCCCCTTGAGGGCCAGAGTTGGCCACTCCTGATCTACTGCATGTCAGGTTTCTCAAGCTTGTCCAGTCTCCCAAACATCTTACACCTGTGTATCAGCTGTGACTGGGTGCATGTGATCAGCTTGGGGATGCACGTGTGTTCTGAGCTCTCTGTGCAAGGTACATTTGGAGGCCACTTTTTAATTAAGATTGTGTCTATTTTAGATAAACTCGTTGTACAGCTTGTTTTACAAGCTTCTCTTATTCTTAAAACGTTACCCCTAGGTACCCTAGTGAGAGATACGTAATACCACTTTTTTTTTCTAATGCAATTCAAACTGCAAGTATTCTCCGATAAACAGGACTAACACTGCGATAAACAGGACTAACACTGTGATAAACAGAACTAACACTGCAATAAACAGGACTAATACTGCAGATCAACCTTTTCCACTTGGCCTGTTTAGCAATAGGGTTGTTCCATTTATTAAAAGTTTGTTTATAGTCAGCTAGTGTCGTGGAAGCTAGTTTCCACCTTTTTATATGCATTGCAGGGCAAGCAGCAACACATTGGTGTGAGTAATATCCAGTGACAGTACTGAGTATAGTCTGATATATTCAGTGACAGTACTAGTGTATAGTCTGATATATCCAGTGACAGTACTAGTGTATAGTCTGATATATCAGTGACAGTACTAGAGTGATTATAGTAGATATATCCCGGAGTGACAGTTCGGTTAGTCGACTACTAATCAGTGACAGTACCTAGGTTAGTCTGATTATTCAGTGACAGTACGTAGTTGATTCAGTAAGCACTGATATCAGATATGCAGTACAGTCTAGTATATAGTCGAATATTCAGTGGACGTACTATGATATAGTGATTATAGGACTGTATAGACTAGTCTGTACATGACATACATAGATGTATAGTCTGAATATTAGTGCCGTAGTGTAACGAGTATCAGTGAGTACTAGTGTATATAAGTCTGGATTTGCCAGTGACAGTATACGTTTGATATATAGTGACAGTCTAGCGATTGATATTCAGTGACAGCACTAGTGTAAGTCTGATATATCTCAGTGACAGTTATAGGTGTACTATAATATATCAGTGAATCATCAGGAGTAGAGTTATATTCAGTGTCGCACAGTGACAGCTGACTAATTCATGTGCAGTACTAAGTAGTGATAGTATATATTCAGTGACAGAGACAGGTACAGCTATGAATATTAGGACGCGACTTAGTGTATAGTATGATTATTCAGTGACAGTACATAGGTATAGACTGATTTATTCAGTGACAGCACTAGTGTAAGTCTGATATTTCAAGTGAAGAGTTATCTAGATTTGATATTCGTGCAGATATGTATGATATAATTCATGGACAGTACTAGAGTATAGTTGATATATCAGGACAGGCATCTGTGTATAGTTGAATATTCTGTGACCAGTACTAGTGTATAGTTGTAGCTATATCAGTGACAGTACATAGTGTATAGTCTGATATATTCAGTGACAGCCTGAGTATTAGTCTGATATATTCAGTGACAGTACTAGAGTATAGTCTGATATATTCAGTGACAGTACTAGAGTATAGTCTGATATATCCAGTGACAGTACTAGTGTATAGTCTGATATATTCAGTGACAGTACTAGAGTATAGTCTGATATATTCAGTGACAGTACTAGTGTATAGTCTGATATATTCAGTGACAGTACTAGAGTATAGTCTGATATATCCAGTGACAGTACTAGTGTATATGGTGATTGTGGGGGAATGAACCCCTGTAATCCGGTGCTTCTAAAAATCCATAAGTGAATCTGGGTGTATGTAGACAATGTCAGACACGTGTAGAACAAGAAAGGCTGCTACACAGGCATAAAGATCCTGTTAGAGGGGACCGGCAACCGCAGCAGCATACGGCAGAATGAGAGATAAAACCCGGGTAGGGGGCTATTGCACAGGGAAAGGTGTAGAGACAGGGAAAGAGGCAACCGTAAGCTACCTCTCCCGTGTACTCACGAAACCGTCGCCTGCTGCCCTGATCTAATGTATGAAAGGTACAGAGAGTACCAACTATGAAAACATGCAATTATACATTATAATTCATAACTCGGGGGGAAGAAATATAGAATTGAAATACAGTTGATGTATTGAATATGTAATAGATACAGTAATGCAAGAGATGTACTAGGATGTACACCCCCAGAGACTCTCCAGCTATCTATCCCATAAGGAAGTGTTTCAACTCCCAGTCCACGTTGATTCCATGGGGATGGAGAGTTCTGAGAGTGTATATCCAATACATCTCTTTTTGGTTAAGTGCATTTTCTCTGTTCCCACCTCTAGGGTGGCATGGTATGTGTTCTATGGCTTTGAAGGTGAATTGGTTAAGGTTACCTGCAGAGCATGTGGAAAAATGTCTAGATACCGGATGGTTTAGATCTCTTTTTCTAATCAACCTAACATGCTCTGCGATTCTGGTTTTGAGGGGTCTAATAGTACGTCCCACGTATTTAAGACCACAGGTACATTGTAGAACGTATATTACATGAGTGATATTACAATTAAGAAATGTTTGAATGTAATACTTGTTACGATCTTCATTATATAAAATATATTTTGTCTGTACTGCGTATCTACACATGGAACAATGACCGCACTTATAGAAGCCTTTAGGTATGCTTCTAACATTGGAAATGAAAATCAAATCATCAATATACCGCCCAAAATAAACAATATTTTGACGAAATAAATTGTGACTGTGATAGATGAATTGTGACTCCCAAAAACCCATAAATAAATTGGCGTATGATGGTGCAAAACTCGTGCCCATAGCAGTGCCTAATATCTGTAAATAAAAATGTGCATCGAATAAAAAATAATTGTGCGTGAGTAAAAAAGAGATAGATTCTAATAGAAAAGTGCAATGTGTGATAGATAGAGTAGATAAATCCAAAAAGTGTTTAATGGCCGCAAGGCCGTGCTGATGTTCAATAATGGAATACAGGGAGGTCACGTCCATGGTGACCCACCTGTATTCCTTGTGCCAAGTGATCCCCTGTATGCTGGCAATGAAGTCTGTGGTGTCCCTGATGAATGAGGGCAACTCAAAAACAAGGGGTTGTAAAAACCTGTCCACATACCGCGATAACCCATCTCCCAAAGATCCAATGCTCGCTATTATAGGACGGCCAGGAGGGTCGACCAGCGATTTATGGATCTTTGGGAGATGGTGAAATATCGGAATCACGGGATGCGGACAGGAAAGAAATTCAAATTCTTTTTTGCTGATAACATTAAGGATTCGACCCATCTGTAGGACGCCTGAGAGCGCGGTAGCTACGCGTCCCACTATGGATGTGGCCTAAGAGCTGCGCGGGGAGACGCAGAGAGAAGGACTGCTTCTGTCTGCTCTTACACTGGTTGCAGCCCGGTAGGATTAACTCAGCGGGAGTCCCATTCAGAAGCAGGGACCCCAGCTGTGTTAATCCCTTAAAGGCAGCCAAATTACTGAGTTTTCAGGGGCAGTGAAGCTGCAATCGGGCCGTGGTCAGGCTCCGTTCAGCAGCAGTTCCCTCACTCCCAAAACAAACTTAGAAAACACTGCATCTGTATACAGTATACACACACAAAAGTAAGATGGAACAGCCATTGTATTGACTGTGCATACGAGGAAGCTTGTTTTCATGGCTGTTTGATATGTATCCTTTTGCTGCCAGAGGGACCATCCACACATTATTTTGCAGTGTGTTGCAGGCAGCGGAGCGGTTAACAAACGAGCCAATTTCATATGTTTACATGTCTCCATTCCAGGTGGGTTGTACCACGATTTACCAAGCTCAGCGCTGCACTCATTGGGCCTGTGTGTTTATATATAAACATGTGGTGCTCACAAAACGCGAGGAAGAAAGAGTGTATGTTAATGACAGGGTTACCTTATGGGTAGGCATTGAAATACCTCTTTAAACAATCTGTATATAAAACATGGAAATTCAGAAATACAAGTGGGAGGGACTAATAGTTGTGTTTTTTCACATTTGTATGTAACAATGAATGCAGATAGAAGCTAAACTAGATAGATATGAAGCCATAGGCCCATATTTACTGAGCCGTTTCTGCTGTAACACACCCTTTGTTGCTGGAAAACAGACTTGAATAGGTTGTATGGTGTGTTCCAGCGCCAGAGGGTGACTTAGTAAATATACATAGGCTATAATAGTTGTATTTTATGCACAGCACATTATTTGTTTTTAGTCTCTTGCAACTTTTTTTGTTCTTGTATTAGGAATTATAGTCTCTTATTATATATGCGGTGATTCTGTTTTTGTTTTGTTTTTCTTTTTATTATGAAGGATCGTCCCCCCCCTGATTTTGATCAAGGAGACCACTCTGGATTCTCCTCTTTATCTAAAGTTATTCTTTTATTTCTGACTTTAATATCCAGTACTGGACTTTCTGCAATGAGAGGCTTTGAAAGAAAATCAATAGCTTAGGCCAGTGAAGGCCACATGGTTTTGGGATGATGCCATTACACAAAGAGAACCTCTCACAAAGGTAGGGGGGGGGTGGGGAGGGAAGGATTTGACCAGCAAGGGTAGTTGGATTCAGCATAAACTGATTTTTTTTTTTTTTTAACCCAATCATAAATATTTTGAACAGTTTCCCATCCTAAACATGGTCCTTGGCTGCACCTGGGGCATTTATGTTGGGGGCTGGCCCATGTAAGTGATGAGGTAGCATGTAGCCTGCGCTTTTCCTAGGAGTGGCTCGGGTAGTGATGAGCTGCTGCACTGCGAGGACAGAAAAGGTTGGAACAGTTGGAATTGCTGCAAGGTGCCAGGGTTGGATTTGAACATTCTTATCTAGTGTCTCTATCTAAACTAAACCTAATAATCTCCCTATAACCTGTTCATACACATGGGTGGTCATAGCACTCCCTCTAGGTCTGCATTGATTTTGCCTGGTTGTATGTTTTTTTTTTAAATAACTATTTCCCTTATTGTGCACAAATGAGTTTCTAACTGAGCAACATACATAGGGAAATCCTAATGTGTTCTTTCAACTTCAACCCCATTAACCAAGTCTACCAAAGAGTACCATGTATCGAAAATACCCAATGGAGGATTTTAAACTACTTCAATAAGCCACCATTACAAAGGGAAGTTTTGTGTTAGAATCAGACAAAGGAGGACAGCATCACTAGAACAGGTGTGGTTCAGTCTTCCTGCCAACCTATGAGACTAGGGGTGATAAGGGATGGTCCTAGTTTTGTGGATAACTAAAACCTGGCATATTTCTCTGAATACACGTGGCTCAAAATGTCTCTCTTGATGGGATTGTATCATCCTTGCTATTCAGTGGTAACCACCCATATAAAATCTGGTCTGTCCCCGGCTTGTACCAGTTTGCAAACCAGCATATCTTGGTGTATACATAAGGGGGGTCCTAGAAAACGGAACTGGTGTAATGAGAAATGATCTTCGTGCCTCTGGAGGAAATACCACCCGGGCCTCTTCTTTTCATTTCTTCTACATGGAAATATCTGCATCCGCTTGTTGAGCAGTCTTTAAATCAACCAATTCTTTATTGGTCCTTCCAGGCTCAGCTGCAGTCCTTGCTAGAATAAGATGTATGCTAAATTGGTTGGTGTAGCATCCAGTCACTTCTCGCTCTCAAACACAGCTAGATGCTCAAGCCATTGTGCCAATTACAGCTAAACCCCGTTATAACGCGCCTCGCTATACCGCGATTCGGTTATAACGCGGTTTTCCCATGGCTCCCGTTTAAAAAAAAAAAAAAAAAAAAAAATGTTTTTTTTTTTGCATCACTCTTTGATAAAGTTCCACACAGGAACGAAACGCGTCAGAGTGATCTCTGTGATGCGCAGCATTCTAGGTTAATAAAGCTGTTTTTAACCATTCACGTTTGCGGTTGAATTCCTGCTGCAGTGACCGCCTACACACCACACATTGTCATTGCTCTTAGTATTGAATTGTTTCCCACACACTGAATATGGGAATGGTTTCTCCACTGTATGAAGCCGCTCATGTTTGAGGAGGGTCCTCTTGGTACTTAACTGTTTCCCACACACTGTACAAGGAGAAGGAGTCACTGATGTCTGAATCATCTGGTGTGGAAGAAGTTACCCCTGCAGTGAGAAACCGCTCCCACCATCTATACATGTAAAGGTTTGCTCCCTAGTGGGGACACAAAAGTGTGTGAGCAGGTCCCTGTCCAGTGAGAAGATTTTGCCACACTGACAACAGAGAAAAGGCTGAGCACCGCGGCTTCTTCTTAAATCTCTCGCATACCTTTTGTTGGATCCATATTTAGAGCCCGTCTCTGCTGTGTGCTGTACAAGGCCTGTAAAGTCACCATCATGTGGCACTTGAAGTTAAAAGGGGCCTGTAAAAGTGTATATACCAAAAAGATTTGGGAAAATGTATCCATTTCCACAGGAAGAGGTCAAATTTTGGGAAGCCAGCCCCAACGTGGATGCTGCTATATCTAGAATAGCATGGAAGATCACAATTCCAATAGAAGAGTCTGCAACCTTAAAAGACACTATGGATAGGGAACTTCCGGTGACGTCACCCGACATGGACGGCTGTTAGAGGAGC
>WSYH01008903.1:0-20822 GCA_036426205.1 Ascaphus truei | reverse complement strand
CCGCACGGGTACCCTATAGTACAGACGCACGGGTTACCCTTATAGGGACATACAGACGCACGGGTTACCCTATAGTACAGACGCACGGGTTACCCTATAGTACAGACGCACGGGTTACCCTATAGTACGGACGCACGGGTTACCCTATAGTACGGACGCACGGGTTACCCTATAGTACGGACGCACGGGTTACCCCTATAGTACGGACCGCAACGGTTACCATATGTACGGACGCAAGGGTTACCTATAATACGGACGCACGGGTTACCTTATAATACGGACGCACGGGTTGACCCTATACTAAGGCGCACGGTCCACCCACTCTATAGTACGGACGCACGGGTTACCCTATAGTACGGACGCACGGGTTACCCTATAATACGGACGCACGGGTTACCCTATAATACGGACACGGGGTTACCCTATAATACAGACGCACGGGATACCCTATAATGCAGACGCACGGGTTACCCTATAATACGGACGCACGGGTTACCCTATAATACGGACGCATGGGTTACCCTATAATACGGACGCACGGGATACCCTATAGTACAGACGCACGGGTTACCCTATAATACAGAATCAGGGGCTATAATGCGGACGCACGGGTTACCCTATAATGCGGACGCACGGGTTACCCTATAATGCGGACGCACGGGTTACCCTATAATGCGGACGCACGAGTTACCCATAATACGGACGCACGGGATACCCTATAATACAGAAACACGGGTATCCTACAAAATAGACGCACGGGTACCCTATAATACAGACGCTACGGGTACACTATATACTAGACGATGGTTACCACTATATACAGAACGCTTACGGGTACCTATAATACCAGACGCATACGGGGACATATAATACAGACACACGTGGTACCCTAATAATACGGACACGGGGTTATCACTATAATACAGACGACCGACGGTTACCCATAATGCGGACGATGATGGTACCCTATAATACAGAAATAGGGATATCTACAATAGACGGATGGGTTTACCCTATATATCAGACGCCTGGTTACCCATAATTCGCGGCATGCGGCCAGGGTTACCCTATAATGCGGACGCACGGGTTACCCTATAATGCGGACGACAACATGGTTACCCTATACATTGGATTGAAACGAAGGGTATCTACAATAGACGCTACGGGGACCCATATACAGACACACGGGTTATCCCTATAATACAGACGCACGGGGGTAACCCTCTTAGTACAAGCGACTTTACAGGGATCCTATAACCCATGCCCCTGTAACCAAGCTTCTCCAAAGTGGGGATACAAAACATTAGGCGTGAGTGGTCCCAGCTTTTATAATGTCATTTTAGATGCACTTAAAGACGTGGAACAATGATGTATTATATACTCATGTTACCCTCATTCTCAGAACGGGCTCCATACTGTATATATTTCCATTAACTGACGTTACACGTGAGCTTAGTGTAAGAAACGGACTTTCCTGCTAGATTCCCACTAGTCATTCGGCCGACTTAGAGCCGAGGGAAATCTGATTCTTCCGGCCCCCAGGCGAGGTGAGCCCGAGGGCCACATCAAATCTTCCCGGCCCCAGGCAAGGAGCAGACGAGGGCCACATCAAATCTCTTCCCCGGCCCCCAGGCGGATATTGAGTTCTCTCGATGAGTTCACGGAGCATAATCAAATCTTCCCGGCCCCCAGGGAGAGGCCTCTCCTTTTTTTGTCTAAACCAACACCCAAGGTGTAGGTGGCGCTACAGTGTGAACACTGCTGTGGGGTGCAATCAATTCCGGGTACAGAACTACTTAATACTAGTACTGCGGGTACAGAACTACTTAATACTAGTACTGCTGGTACAGAACGACTTAATACTAGTACTGGGGGTACAGAACGACTTAATATTAGTACTGCTGGTACAGAACTACTTAATACTAGTACTGCGGGTACAGAACGACTTAATATTAGTACTGCTGGTACAGAACTACTTAATACTAGTACTGGGGGTACAGAACTACTTAATACTAGTACTGCTGGTACAGAACTACTTAATACTAGTACTGCGGGTACAGAACTACTTAATATTAGTACTGCGGGTACAGAACTACTTAATACTAGTACTGCGGGTACAGAACTACTTAATACTAGTACTGGGGGTACAGAACTACTTAATATTAGTACTGCTGTTACAGAACTACTTAATACTAGTACTGCGGGTACAGAACTACTTAATACTAGTACTGTGGGTACAGAACTACTTAATACTAGTACTGCGGGTACAGAACTACTTAATACTAGTACTGCTGGTACAGAACTACTTAATACTAGTACTGCGGGTACAGAACTACTTAATACTAGTACTGTGGGTACAGAACTACTTAATACTAGTACTGTGGGTACAGAACTACTTAATACTAGTACTGCGGGTACAGAACTACTTAATACTAGTACTGCGGGTACAGAACTACTTAATACTAGTACTGCTGGTACAGAACTACTTAATACTAGTACTGCGGGTACAGAACTACTTAATACTAGTACTGCGGGTACAGAACTACTTAATACTAGTACTGCGGGTACAGAACTACTTAATACTAGTACTGCGGGTAGAACCATCTCAGGCAGTTACATTGTTAGCTCTTTGAGTTAAGCTTTCATTCTCTCCCTATGCTGCTCTATGTGCTGATATTTCTGTTCTCTCGTCTGTTTCTCAGTATACCTGCCTTTCCGTTATATAATTAAGCTGTTCGCAGGGGCACTCCCTCCCCCTTCCCCCCTGTCCCCCTTCCCCCCTCCTCCTCACCCTGCCCCCATCTCTCTCTCTCTCCCTCCCTTCCCCCCCTCTCCTCCTCTCCCCCCTCACCTCCGCTCCCCCCCCCTCTCCGGAAGACGAGTGGCCTTGTGGGAAAGTCTCTGAAGTGGGATGACCAGACTTGGGATCAGTGCTGGCTCGGCTCTGACCTTGGGCAAATCACTTCAGCTCCCTGTGCCTCACCCAATCATCAGTTGGTAGCCACATCGATCCCTTATTTCATATGGGAATAACATAGGTATCATGATAGAGTGTAAGCTCTGTGGGGGAGAGATTCACTGTTTCAATACATGTTCTGTATGTTTCTCATTATCTATTCAACTAAATTCTGATTGTTCTTGAGGGCCTGGCTCCCCACCCAAAATAAGGAGCCCTGCCCGCCCCCCCCCCCCCCCCCCGTGACGTGCAGAGCACTGTGGGTAAGCTGCTAGTGTGGTTACAGCTGGCAGTTTGCGAGGAGAGCCGAGCCATATTATAAACCCCTTACTGCTGGCTTTCTCCCTGTGGGGTTTTACTTTGTGTTACAAACCAGCGTTGTGATATAAACCAATCAAAATACTTCTTCAGCACTGTGTGGGGGGACATCACTTCACCCCAATAGATGCAGCATGCAGACCCTATACAGAAATCCCTCTAATTGGCTTAAAGCAGAAATTCCCCTTGAAATCAACAAAATCGTTCTGTACATTGCTTGGTCCCCAGAGAAGAAATCTGATACATTTCGATTTGCTGATAAACTCGTTTTTATTTATTTTTTAAAGATGGCGTCACCCACAGGAAGCTGTGATGTCATCTCGCGATCGCGTTGTGATTTCCTATTGGCTGCTGGAGCAGAGCTGGAACTGATGGCTGAATTGTGTGAGACGTAACACTACATATCTTGCCAACCTGGGGGTCCTTCGAGAGAAATCTGATTCCGCCCTTGGATCAAATAATGAGATATATATATACACACACACACACACTATATATATACTGTATATATATATATATATATATTTATATATATGTGTGTGTGTGTGTGTGTGTGGGTGTGTATATATATATATATATATTTATATGTGTGTGTGTGTGTGTGTGTGTATGTATGTATGTATATATATATTTATTTATTTATTTATATGCAAAAAAGAAGTCCCCAAAGGACCACTCGGGATGACCAAAAAAATAGCAATTTATTAAACACATGTATAGCCAATGGCTGGTCCAGACTATCTTTCTGTCTTCCTGCCACGTAAGTTCTGATAGCTGCAGACAGTGACAGGCTATCCTGTGGGTTTAGCCCCCCTCATGCTGCCTCTCTGAGTGACAGGGGTGGAGGTGAACTGAGTCTGTGTACAGCCAATCATGGTGCAGACTCTGTGCCCTCCCCCTTTGTGCCTTAGGGATGAAGTGTTCCAAATTGTACTCAGTCAAGGTCTCCCCCTCCTGGGGTTGAGATGTGGAGTTGAGCTGTTCCCCTCCTGGTGTAGACACCTGCAGCCCAAGATCTGCGCAGAGGACAAGGCCTCAAAACTGCAAAAGGTCAGGCACCATGCAGAAGCCTGCGACCTATCCTGGCAAACCCATACACACGCTGTAATACCAACTGCATTGGCTGCACAAATAAAGAATCCTTTTTATATACTCCTGTCTAAGTAACAGTCTATTGGGTAGGAGTATGAGAGATATCTGTCGTGGTGGGGACGGTCTCCAGGAACCCTTTTGCGACCCGACGTGCTGATGACACCAAGATAAGAACATGAGGATCACCAAAAGCCTGTCCTGTTTCCTCATGCGGACGCTCACCTCTCCATGACGTCTGTTGGCGCCAAATTCAAGTATGTTGAGGGCGTCCACAGGGATGCGGCGTGACGTAGACGCACGCTGTCAAGACCCAGCTGATCCGAACAGTCGCGTCCACCATCAGCTGCTCACAGAGTAGGCACAGGGATTCCGTCCGCCAATCTCAAGCTGACAGGCATCACAGCGCATGAGCAGATCTCCCAACAACATTTCCATTCACCTAGCTCTGGACTCTTTTCAGCAGCTGATGGTAGACGCAACTGTTCGGATCAGCTGGATCTTGACAGCCTGCGTCTACGTCACGACACATCCCTTTGGAAGCCCTCAACATACTTGAATTTGGCGCCAACAGACGTCATCAAAAATCCCTTTAAATCGGACTGCTGTTCTTCAGCGCATATCACTCCTGGAAGAAGCCCTCGGGCGAAACGTGCGTTGAGTGGGAGTGTTGTGCCGGGACCCCGTCTCCAGATACCTGTATGCACATATTTGCGTATTATACTGTATGGACTTCAGACCTCTACAATGATTTCGATGGGCTGTGCCTTTTATCATCATCATCATCATGCCTTCATCGTCAACAAGGACTTCTTTTGCTTCTGTGGCTGAGTATCCATGTTTATACCTGGCACTCGCTATTGGGAAGCCTTATGGGACATTATATTTGCAGATAGCGCATGCACATTTTTTCTGTCCTGGACTTTTTCTGTACTCTGGGCTTCTGCCCTCTGGGTCAGTAGTTTCTGTGGATTTAGTATACCATTCTATCTACTTCATGGCAGCAGTCTAGAGATTATTATCAATATTCATACAGCCTACGCTGACTTCACGACTACTTATGACATAATGACTGACATTTATCATTTATAGGATGTCTTACGCAGTTTATTTATCCTTATATGTGATTTTCTGCTTTATAAAGGTCATTTTGAGATGCATGTGCATTGTGGTATGTCACTCACTGTTCCTATGTGGCCGCCCGTGTAATAATCATTACGTTGTTACATTATTATATATGGGCACTCACCTGTTCTATTAGTTATGACTGGCCGGTCGTGATCATACAGTGAGCATCTGCTCTCGGTGTCACCTCTGTTCTCTGCATTTGATATTGTCCTTATATTCGGCACAGCTATTATCCTTGTCCGTTGAGAATATTTGGGGTCCTGTGTGTGCTTTTTTAGTCTTTTTTATGTGTTTAATAAATTGTTATTTTTTGGTCATCCCAAGTGTTCCTTTGGGGACTTTTTTTTTTGTCCCAGGAGCACCACCAGACGACGTTATTTGCAGTATATTGTTGGGGTTTTTGGGCACTATTGACTTTACGGTATGATTGTGGTAACTTGTGTGTGTGTGTGTGTATAGCCATGCAGCCCCTGTCTACTAGTTTCTCTGCCTAACACGTAAGTCCTGGTACGAGCGCAGGCAGTGTTAGGGTTAAAGCTGCCCTTGCTGTAGTAAGCAGCTCCCTTGAGTGACAGGAGGGGTGGCTTAGGGCCTGGGTAGTGCCCATACAGGGCTGAGACCTGGAGCCCCTCCCCTGGTAACAAAAAGGGTCTGCAGTTCCAAATTTAGTCTGTTCTGTGTGTGGAGTCAGGGCTCTGGTTCACCTTCCTTCCCCCCTCGGGAGTGGGAGCAGCTACCCCATACTCTACCAGGGAGTGTGGGAGACAAGGATAGGCCTATGGGGCCTCAAGCTCTGGGGGTTGAGTCCAGGGACCAAAAGAAGAGCAGGCTGCGAGGTGACACTCCGCTGGGTTATTTAGGGTCCAGTGGGGGATGATCTCTTGCTGCAGAAAGGAAGTGTACTGATGGATGCTGGTCACTGTTTGGTAGGCTGTTGTTGTCCCTAAAGAATAAAGAACCAGTTACTGGTTTATTCTCCTGCCTGAGGCTGCAGTTCTTCAGGGAGAGGGGGGAGAGTGTATTCCACAGGGGACTGCAACTATCTGCGATAGGCCCTGTGGGAATGGAGGCGCTGCAACACCAAGAGAAAAGAACGACCCCAGCACCTAAAGCCTGTTCTGTCTATCCCCACTACCACCGGCAGATGCTCAGGGCCTTCTGTGAGCCTAACAGGTAGCACCAACACCAGGTAACAGCAGTGACTCTCCCTTAGGGAGGGGGAACGTGTTACACATACAAGAAAGAATATAGGTGCGCCAAAAGATCAATATAGGACGATACAAATAATGTCCCAAAGTGCTGCCGCAGTGTCTTAGGTTTCACACAAAGACAAACTCAAATATAGCAAATGGACAGGCATGTAAATCAGGGGTGTGCAAACTTCCTGCGCTGCACCCCCCCTGCCTGCTCCTCTCACGATCGCGGCCCCCCCCTTACCTTCAATGGGCCGTCAAATGACGCTGCAGGGTCATGTGACGTCACGTCTCCATGGTAATGGGTGTCATTTGATGCCGCGTTGCCATGGATATGCGTGGACAAGAACTGGTAAGTAAATTTACGGAGTCCTCGCGCGCCCCCCAATAAAGTCTCGGCCCCCCCAGTTTGCACACCGCTGCTGTAAATGATAAAGGAAGCATTCTGGTGAAGTACTGTGAGATGAGGTTTGCGATGCAAAAGACAAATGGCTACTTACAAGGTGCGGGTGTTTGCCAGCACTGGGGCAATCGGAAGGGAAATGCCGGGGTCTCCCTCTCCTCCGGTGCGTCCGTGATCCGCTCGACGCCAGTGGATGGATCACGCGATGTTTGCTTGTCCCCGCTGCAGTGACGTCAGAGGATAGCGGGAAAGTCCGTCAGCTCCAGCTGATCAAGCTAACCAGACCCCACAAAAATAGTCCTCCAGATTGAGGACCACGCTGAGGCAGGTAGTATGTACCGAGGCACTACAGGGGTTACCTTCTGGCATAAAGTACAATATCCCAAGGGCAGTATAAAGGACTCTGGGGCAACCCTTAAGGTTGGAGGAAAGGAGATACCTTTACAGTAAGGGCAGTTACAGTGTGGAATTCATTACCCATGGAGACTGATGGCAGATACAATACATATCTTCACCAAACTGCTGGACATCATTTAGAGAGGAAAGGTATTTAGGGATGTACTAAATAAGCATGGCCAGCCTTCAATTTGGCGCAGCCCCAGGCGGCATGCCGGCAGTGGGGCCCTGTCCTCCTGCAGCGCCATGACGTCACGGCGGAATAGCCCCCCGAAGGCGCGAGGCTCAAGGCAACCGCCTTGCCCGAAGGCCGGATTTGCAATAAGTAAACATGGGAAGGATGCTGAGCCAGGGAGTAATCGGATTGCCAATTCTTGGAGTCAGGAAGGAATTTATTTTTCCCCTTATGAGATATCATTGGAAAATGTGTCACTGAGGGGTTTTTGTTTGCCTTCCTCTGGGTCAAAATACTGAAGATACTGTAAATACAAATATAGGCTAAGTATCTGTGGTCTAAATTTAGCATTGGTTGAACTTCATGGACGCACGTCTTATCAACCTCATCTACTATGTAACTATATAAATCTTTCAATAATCTCTCCTGCTGAGTACAGTCTGGAAAAGGATAGAAAATAAAAAGCAAATGCAATTTCTAAAAATAAATATAATATTTATATATATATTAGGCACACACACAAAGTATGGAGAGGTATGCTGAGTATTACCCGAAGGAACGCATTAGAAAACAAACAAAGGTCTGTGACATCACACGGGAAAATAAATTAAAGTTGCAGTTGGCCAGGCATATCGCAAGAAGGAATGATCATCGTTGGACAAAGTTGGAACTCAAGTGTATTCCAAGAGGGATTAAAAAAGCAAGACGACGACCAACAGACAGGAGGATGGAGTCAGACAACGTGTTTGAGCGACTTGGAGAAGAGAGACTGTAACCACAGGACCTGGGAGATCATTGGGGAGGCTTCATCCAGCAGTGGGGAGACACGGGCTGGGGAGGATGGGATGAGGGAATGAGTGGGAGCGACGTGGAGAAGAGAGACTGTAACCACAGGACCTGGGAGATCACTGGGGAGGCTTCATCCAGCCGTGGGGAGACACGAGCTGGAGGGGATGGGATGAGGGAATGTGTGGGAGTGACGTGGAGAAGAGAGGCTGTAACCGCAGGACCTGGGAGATCACTGGGGAGGCTTCATCCAGCAGTGGGGAGACACGGGCTAGGGAGGATGGGATGAGGGAATGTGGGAGCGATGTGGAGAATTGGCCGTAACCGCAGGACCTGGGAGATTACTGGGGGGGGGCTTCATCCAGCAGTGGGGAGACACGAGCTGGAGAGGATGGGATGAGGGAATGTGTGGGTGTGACGTGGAGAAGGGAGGCTGTAACCACATGACCCTTCAGTGCGCTTGAAAATCAATTTCCCTGTCTCCCCAAGCACAGAGCTTTGCTAAGCGTAGATGCACAAGCGCACGCCGTGTGTGGCCGTACTTATTGGGAATCACTGAAGTGATCGTGCCAAGCGCGCTCAGCGGCAGCGTGGACGCAGCCTTATAAAGAAATGGTTTCAGCATGTCACTATCCATCATGTCCCTTTAATTTGTTCTGCTGTCACTGTCTCGTGATCTTCTGTAAGACTCTAACGAACGGTACCTACTTCCACCACTTATGTCACACCGCCCCAGGGAGGAAAGTGGGCACAACCTGTGAAATGCCGCCATATCATTTTGGTAAAGCCTCCCACCGCTGGAGCCCAGTTAGGAGGGCGATGTACACCAGACTTTAATGTGCAGATATTTCCGGAGCGTCGCTCACTGGGTCGGTGCCTGCCAACAACTGGAGCTATTCTGATCTTTAGACCCCTTCACTGCCAGACCGGCATGCAATGCAATGCGTGAGATTTTAGGCGTTGCCCTGATGTTGCGTAAAGTTGGGGTGTACCAGGATTATTTTTGTCTGGGAATGAAGTTCCAGAACCTCTTGCTTTCGTTCAGCACCTACAGTATGTAACGTGTTGTTATCATAACTCTGTGCCCAGGACATGCCTGAAAATGAGAGGTAACGCTCACAGTATTACTTCCTGGTAAAAAAATATTATAAGTAAATGCAATGCCATTCGTTGCAGTTTAACATGGACCACTGTAAGATTATGCCTGCCGCATTACACAACTTTTCAGCACAGCCTGGTTATAGAAGTGCAGAGCCAGTAACCCTGTTCACAGACATGTTTCGACCTTTTGGGTCTCGTCAGTGTGAGGTTGGTTACTGACACAAAAATAGGAGCGCGTGGAAAAGAGGGCCAGAAAAGCAGAATTAGTGCACAATTCTTTATGGTAAAAAACACACTAAATGACACAATAAAAATAATAATAATGCAATGAAAATGCGAGACACTACATACGGGGCGATCTAATCGATCAAAGAAATGACCTGTATCATTTAGTGCGTTTTTTACTATAAAGAATTGTGCGCTAATTCCGGTTTCTGGCTCTCTTTTCCATGCGCTCCTATTTGTGTGTTTGTTATGTGCTGAGTGTGCCCCGCTGATCCCGGGAGATTAGCAGCTGCAGGGGAGACTGGAGTAGCCGTGGGAGAGCTACTGGAGGGACAGCGCGCTCAAATACACCCCCCGGTTTTACTCAATACAGGCATACCCCACATTAACGTACGCAATGGGACCGGAGCATGTATGTAAAATGAAAATGTACTTAAAGTGAAGCAGTACCTTTTTCCCACTTATCGATGCATGTACTGTACCGCAATCATCATATACGTGCATAACTGATGTAAATAATGCATGTGTAACAGGCTCTATAGTCTCCCCGCTTGCGCACAGATTCGGTACAGGTAGGGAGCCGGTATTGCTGTTCAGGACGTGATGACAGGCGCATGCGTGAGCTGCCGTTTGTCTATTGAGCGAGATGTACTTACTCGCGAGTGTACTTAAAGTGAGTGTCCTTAAAACGGGGTATGCCTGTACTGGGGTTGGTTACTGACCTTGCAATGTGGAGCCGGTACGTGGGAATAACCAGACATTAAAGGAATTGTGGTGACAAAAATCTCCACTGTACAGTGCGCAGCAAATAAAAATACCCCTTGTGGTGCGTTTGTGTTATTTATCTGCTACGCTGAGGAGCGCCTTTAGAGCTGCCATCCCGGCCTCTTCATGTGATCCGATTCCTAGCTGAACGGTGCTCTGGGGACCCGTGGTATCCGGACCTGTGGTGTCCCATCCCCTCACCGGGGAAGTTACCAGGGTTTCTTCCTGGTATTTAAATAGCCGTCCAATAGGAAGCCGCAAACTATGACGTCGTTGTTTCCTATTGGCCTGCAGGATGTGGGAGAATTGACGACCATTTTGTTTCCCCTTGAGGGAGAAGAAATACTGGTAATTTCACTGGTAACTATGTGGGGAACCAGAGGCTCCCTGGAGCAAGAAATGGCGCAGTTTAGTCCCGGCTGACCCCTGGGTCAAATCATTAAGAAAAAGACGAATAGCCAGCGCGGCCTTAAGTCCTTGAGTCCCGCATCGCTACGTGGCGCTACAGCAGGAAACAAACACATTTATTTTCCTGCCCTGCAAAGTCCAGGTCCTGCCAAGTACAGGAAAGCCTCAGAAACGCAGCAGCTCGCTGCGCCCGAGACTCCGGGGCCTCCATATAGGGCCTGAAATCCCCTAATAACGAGAGGGCGGTAGAGGAGCCGTGTCCGACGGCCTCCTTCAGGCCTCCTCCTGGAAGCCGGATCACTGATGTCAGCTCACTATTTGGGCTACAATAACAGGAAATCCTGGAGTGTTTACTCTGGCCGGGCCGCCTGTGATGGGACGTTCTCTTTCTCCTCCATTTCCTTGGTTTGCCTGTTTCCTCTGATTAAATACCCCCGGCTGGAACTCTGAAGGAGGAAGATACTACTGATAATATGAATAATAATTACGGAGAAGAGTGAGGAAAGGCGCTCCCTGTGAGCTGGACTTGGCCACGTGGCTGCAATCTCTCCCCATGGAGCTGGTATAAGAGCGTTTAAACCAGCAAGTGCCTCCCCTCCTGCCCCTGCCATCCCTCCTGCCCCTCACCCCCCCAAACAAATGGATATAATTTCATAGTTTTTGATCCTGGCAGCCACTGTAGTGTTAACGAGAGGGAATTAACGAGCTGATATACAATAACATGTACAAAGGATTGCTAAAAACCCCGGGACACTGCAGCGCTAAAAAGAAAGGAGACTTTATTGTATTCTGCTCTAAGCAGAAAAAAATTATCGGATGTCATCTCGGGCTGGTGATGTGACACGGTGACACGGTTATCCCGGGCTGGTGATGTGACACGGTGACACGGTTATCCCGGGCTGGTGATATGACGCGGTGACACGGTTATCCCGGGCTGGTGATGTGACACGGTGACACGGTTATCCCGGGCTGGTGATGTGACACAGTGACACGGTTATCCCGGGCTGGTGATATGACGCGGTGACACGGTTATCCCGGGCTGGTGATATGACGCGGTGACACGGTTATCCCGGGCTGGTGATATGACACAGTGACATGGTTATCCCAGGCTGGTGATATGACACGGTGACACGGTTATCCAGGGCTGGTGATGTGACACAGTGACACGGTTATCCCGTGATGGTGATATGATGCAGTGACATGGTTATCCCAGGCTGGTGATATGACACGGTGACACGTTATCCCAGGCTGGTGATATGACACGGTGACACGGTTATCCAGGGCTGGTGATATGACACGGTGACACGGTTATCTCAGGCTGGTGATGTGACACGGTTATCCCAGGCTGGTGATGTGACACAGTGACACGGTTATCCCGGGCTGGTGATATGACGCGGTGACACAGTTATCCCAGGCTGGTGATATGACGCGGTGACACGGTTATCCCGGGTTGGTGATATGACACGGTGACACGGTTATCCCAGGCTGGTGATGTGACACGGTTATCCCAGGCTGGTGATGTGACACAGTGACACGGTTATCCCGGGCTGGTGATATGACGCGGTGACACGGTTATCCCGGGCTGGTGATATGACGCAGTGACACGGTTATCCCGTGATGGTGATATGACGCGGTGACACGGTTATCCCGGGCTGGTGATATGACGCGGTGACACGGTTATCCCGGGCTGGTGATATGACGAAAACGGTGACACGGTGTATCTCAGGCTGGGGTGATGTGACACCTGTTATCCCAGGCTGGTGATGTGACACAGTGACCAGGTTATCCCGGGCTGGTGATATGACGCGTTGTACACTGTTTCCATCCCGGCTGGTGATATGACGCGGTGACCGTTATCCCGGGTTGGTGATATGACACGGTGACACGGTTTCCCAGGCTGGTGATGTGACACACGGTTATCCCAGGCTGGTGATGTGACACAGTGACACGGTTTCCGGGCTGGGTGATATGACCGCGGTGACACGGTTATCCCGGCTGGTGTTATGACGGCAGTCCACGGTTATCCCGTGATGGTGATATGACGCGGTGACACGGTTATCTCGGTCTGGCTAGTTGGATATGACTCGGTGGTTGACAACGGTATTCCGGGCTTGGTGTTATATGACACCCGTGACCGGTTATATCGCCGGGTCTTGGTGATATGACCGCGATACAAAAAGAATATAGGTTCGCCAAAGATCAATATAAGGACGATACAAATAATTCCCAAAGTGCTGCCGGCGTGTCTTAGTTTCACACAAAGACAAACTCAAATATAGCAAATGGACAGCATGTAAAAAGGTGGCAAACTTCTGCGCTGCACCCCCCCCTTTTTGGGCCCTGGTCACTCTCACGGATACGGCCCCGCCCATGACCTTCAATGGGGCCGTCCTCAAAAAAAATGACGATGAGGGGAATGTGACGTCACGATCTCCATGGTAATGGGTGTCATTGATGCACCTTGTCCATGGATAGAGGTGGACAAGAACTGGTAAGATAAATTTACGGAGTCCTCGCGCGCCCCCCAATATAAAGGTCTCAGGCCCCCCCAGTTGACACACCGCTGCTGTTAAGATAACAGGAAGCATTCTGGTGGTCGTGAGATGTAGGTTGGCGATGCAAGACAAATGCTTACTTACGGTGAACGGTGCGGGTTTTTTTGGCCAGCACCATGGGGCATCGGAAGGGAAATCCGGGGTCTCCCTCTCCTCCGGTGCGTCAGTGATCCGCTCGGTAACCTACAGTGGATGGATCACGCAGATGTTTGCTTGACCCCCGCTGCCAGTGACGTCAAGGATATGCGGGAAAGGCTCGTTCAGCTCCACTGATCATAGCTAACCAATGACACCCACAAACATAGTCCTCCACGATTGGAGGACCACGCTGGGCATGGGTAGTATCGTACGACAGTAGGACTACAGGGCGTTACCTTGGCATAAAGTTACAATACCTATAGGCATAGTAAAAGGACCTCTGGGGCAACACCTTAAGGTTGGAGGAAAGGAATAGATGATACCCTTTACAGTAAGGCAGTTACAGGTGTGGATTCATTACCCATGAGATGATGGCAGATACATACATCTTCACCAAATTCTGAGACATCCTTTAGAGAGGAAAGGTTTTCAGGGATGTACTAAATGAAGCATGCAGCCTTCATTGGCGCAGCAAAGCCCCAGCGGCATGCCCGGCTAGTGGGGTCCCTCTGTCCTCACTGCATGTGCGCGCTCGCATGACGTCTCACGAGACGGAATAGCCCCCCGAAGGCCGCTGAGGCTCAGGCAACCAGCCTTGCCCGAGGCCGGATTTGCCAATAAAGTAAACATGGAGGGTGCTGAGCGCAGGGATACGCGATTGCGCAATTCTTGGATCAGGAGGAATTTTATTTTTCCCCTATGAGCTATCATTGAAAATGTGTCACCTGGGGGTTTTGTTTGTCCTTCCTCTGGGTTCAAAGACTGAAGATACTGTAAATACAAAATAGCTAAGTATTCGTGGTCTAATTTAAGATTGGTGATACTTCATGGACGCACGTCTTATCAACTCATCTACTATGATAAACTATATAAAATCTTCACATAACTCTCCTGCTGAGCTACCAGTCTGGAAAGATGAAAAAAAAAGCAAATGCATTCTAAACAAATATTAATATTATTACCACGACACCAAAGTTGTAGTAGGTACTGATATACCCCCCTACCCAAGGAAGCATTAGACACAACAATTTGTGACAAACAGGATAAATGTAGAGAGTCTGGAGTAGCCCTAGGCATTCGCATAAAGAAACATGATCAGTCGTTGACAACGTTGGAAACTAGAAGTGTAGGTTCCAGGATTGAAAGCCCGGATATACGCAGCACCAGACATGATCACGGTGGCAAGTGAATCACCAACGTGTTTAAAGGGAAATGTTGAAAAGCCAAGCGTGAAACAACAGAGCAGGCACCTGTTCGAGCGACTTGGGAAGAGGGAGGACTGTTTCACGGACAGGAATACAGTGGGGAGGTAACAGCAAGTGGGGAGGCACGGGCGGGGAGGATGGGATGTGGGATGAGGGAATGAGTGGGAGCGACGTGGAGAAGAGAGACTGTAACCACAGGACCGGGAGATCACTGGGGAGGCTCATCAGCCGTGGGGAGACACGAGTGGAGGATGGGATGAGGAATGTGTGGGAGTGACGTGGAGAAGAGAGGCTGGAACCGCGAGACCGGGAGACACTGGGGAGGCTCATCCAGCAGTGGGGAGACACGGGCTATGGAGGATGGGATGAGGAATGTGGGAGCGATGGGGAATTGGCCGTAACGCAGGACTGGGAGGTACGGGGGGGGCTTCATCCAGCAGTGGGGAGACACGCGAGCTGGAGAGGATGGGATGAGGGAATGTGTGGGTGTGACGTGGAGAAGGGAGGCTGTAACACATGACCTTCAGTGCGCTGCATTGAAATCATTTCCCTGTTCTCCCAAGCACAGAGCTTTGCTAAGCGTAGATGCACAAGCGCACCGTGTGTGGCCGTACTTATTGGGAATATAAGGATCGTGCCAGGCGGCTCAGCGGCAGCGTGACGCGCATATAAAATGGTTGTCAGATGTCAATCCATCATGTCCTTTAATTTGTTATGTGATTGTCATATCCTGATCTTACCGTAACAACTGTATTCCAATGTACACCCCAGGAAAGGATAACTGGTGGTAGACCGCGAAGATGGGCCCAAGCGCTAGCGGTCGCGGCAGCGTGGACGCAAGCCTATAACAGAAATGGTTCAGCATGTCACATCCATCAGTCCCTTTTAAATTTGTGTCTGCTGTCACGCTCGTATCTTTGTAAGACTCTAACGAACGGTACTACTTCACCACTTATGTCACACCGCGCCCTAGGGAGCGAAATAGTGGGCACAACCTTTGGAAATGCGCCATTATCATTTTGGTGGTGTAAAGCCTCCCACCGCTGGAGCCCAGTTAGGGAGGGGAGTACACCAGACTTAATGAGCGATATTTCCGGAGCGCGCCTCAGGGTCGGTGCTGCCAAAATGGAGCTGATTCGATCATTTAGACCCTCTTCACTGCCTAGACCGGCATGCAATGCAATGCGTGAGATTTTAGGGTTGCCCTGAGTGTTGGTCCGTAAAGAGTGGGTTACCAGGATTATTTTTGTCTGGGAATGGGAAAAAGTCCAGAACTCTTGCTTCGTTCACGACACAGTATGTAAACGTTGTTGTTATCATAATCTGTGCCCAGGACATGCCTGAAAACTGAGTGAGTAACGCTCACAGTTATTCTCCCTGGTAAAAAAATAGTATAAGTTAAATGCAATCCATGTCGTGCAGTTAACAGGCGCCACTGTACAGATTATGCCTGCCGCCAGTTACACACACTTTTCAGTCAAGCTGGTATAGAAGTTGCAAAGCGCAGTACACTGCATTACAGACATGTTTCGACCTGTTGGGGGTTCGTCAGTGTGAGGTTGGTACTGACACAAAAAATGAGCGCGTGAGAAAAGAGGTGCCAGAAAAGACAGAGGAATTTAGTGTCACAATCTTTATGGTTAAAAAACACCACCTAAGGACACAATAAAAATAATAATAATGCAATGAAAATGCGGCACTACATCGGGTCGCAGTTAATGATCAAAGAAAGGACCTGTATACATTTAGTGCGTTTTAATAAAGATAGTGCGCTAATTCCGGGTTACTGGCTATATTTTCCATGCGCTCCTATTTGTTGTTTGTTATGTGTGCGAGTTGTCGTTGTGACCCGCTGATCCAGGGGAGATTAGCAGCTGCTAGGGAGAGATGGGAGTAGACGTGGGAGTAACTGGAGGGAAGACGGCTACAAATACACCCCCCGGTTTTTCAATACGGCATACCTCCCACATTAAAGTACGCAATGGACCGGAGCTGTTATGTTAAATGATGAACAAGTACTAAAGTGAAGCAGATTACCTTTTTCCACTTATCGATATGCATGGTATTGGTACGCAATCATTCGGTATACGGGCATAACTGATGTAACAAATGCATGTGTACGAGGCTCTATAGTCTCTACCCCGCTTGCGCACCGATTGTACATGTAGGGAGCGGTTGTGATTGCGTTCATGGACGTGATGAAGGGCATGCGTGAGCTTTGCCGGTTTGTCTATTGAGGCGAGGTTGTATTAATGCGAGTTTGTATCTTAAAGTGAGTCTCCTTTAAAACGGCGGCGTTATGCTCTGCTGGGGTTGGTTATGCTGCCTTGCAATGTGGAGCGTAAGTGGGATATAACAGGACATGAAAGGAATTGTGGGTGACAAAATCACTCACCTGTACAGGTGCCGCAGCAAATAAAAATACCCCTGGTGGTGCGTTTGGTTATGTATCTGCTACGCTGAGGAGGCGCCTTATGATCTGCCAGATCCGGCTCTTCAGGGTGATCCGATCCTAGATGTAACGGTGTCTGGGGACCGTGGTATCCGGACCTGTGGTGTCCCATCCCTCCACCGGGGGTAGTTACCTAGGGTTTCTTCGCTGGTAGATTTAAATAGCCCGTCCAATAGGAAGCCGCAAAACTATGACGTCGGGTTTCCCTATTGGCCCTGCAGTAGTGGGGAGAATTGACGACCATTTGTTTCCCCTTGAGGGAGAGAACGAGTAAGAAGAAATACTGGTAATTTCACTGGTAACTGGGGAACCAGAGGCGACTCCGGAGCAAGAAAGAAATGGCGGCTGTTTAGTCCCCGCTGACCAGGCGGGTCAAATCATTAAGAAAAAGACGATATAGCAGCGCGCGCCTTAATCCTTGAGTCCCCGCATCGCTCCCACATGTGGCGTCTACAGCAAGGAAACAAACACATGTTATTTCCTGGCCCGCAAGTCAGCTCCTGCCAAGGTACCAGGAAAGCCTCTCAAAACCAGCAAGCAGCTCGCTGCAGCCCGAGAACTGGGGGCCTGCCATTGGGCCTAACATCCCCTAATAACGACTGAGGGCGGTGAGGAGCCGTGTTCCGGACGGTGGCCTACCTTCAGGACCTCCTCCTGAAGCCGGATCACTTGATGTCAGCTCACTAATTTGGGCTTGACATACAGGAATCCTGGGTGTTAATTCTCTGGCCGGCCCCGCCTGTGATGAGGACGTTCTCTTTTCCTCCCACCCTTTCCTGGTTTGCCTGTCCTTCCTCGATAATACCAATACCCCCGGCTGGGCCCCGTGGAACTCTGAGGAGGAAGGATAACTACTGACTATGATAATAATTAGCGGAGAAGAGTATGAAGGCGCCTCCCTGTTGAGCTGGAACTTGGTGCACGTGGCTGCAATCTCCCCATGGAGTGGTTAAGAGGCGTTATTTTGTTTTAAACAGCAAGTGCCCCCCTCCTCTCCCTGCCCTCCCATCCTGCCCCTCCCACCAGTGACCCCAAACAAATGGATTATTTCATAGTTTTGATTGGCAACCACTGTTAGTGTTACGAGAGGGAATTAACGAGCGATATCTACAATAACATGTACAAGGATTGTTTAACAACCCGGTACAAAATACTGCAAGCAGCGAAAAGAAAGGACTTAGTTGTATCTCTCTAAAAGAAACAGAAAACAAATTATCGGGATTGTCTCTCGGAGTGTGTGTTGTGACACGGTGACACGGTTTATCCCGGGCTGGTGTGATGTGACACGGGTACACGGATTACGGGCTTGTGATATGACGCGGGTGACAGCGTTATCCCGGGCTGGTTATATGACCGCTGGTGACCCGGTTATCCGAGGCTTTGGTGAGAATCGAGTGACACTGTTATCCCTGGTGGCTGATATTGACGTCGGTGACACGGTTATCGCCGGGCTGGTGGATCACTGTGACAGCGCCCTCGTGTGGACACGGTTGACGGTTACCCGGCTGGTGATATGACGTAGAGTGACACGGTTATCCCGGTGCTTGTGAGGTATTGACGCCGTCCAGACCGTTATCCCGGGCTGGTTGAGTGAGGACACTTATCCGGGCTGATGATTGACACGGTGCGTTATCCCGGTGGGGATGTGTCGGTCAAACGGGATCCGTGTATGTCACGTGACACGGTTATCCCGGGCTGGTGATGTGTACTCTGGGTGACACGGTTATCCGGGCTGGGTGATGTGAACCGTCGGCACGTTTCTCCCGGCGGTGATGTGTACACGCGGATGGACATGGTTATCCCGGCTGGTGCATATGCACTGGTGGTGTACACGGTTATCCGCGGTGATGGCACGGTTACTGCCATCCCCCGTATGTGACACGAGTGACACCGTTATCCAGCTGCTGGTGATGTGACACAGGTGACACTTATCCAGGCTGTTGTAGCAACGACGGTGACACGGTTTCCAGGGCTGGGATCGGTGACACGTTTCGACAGCGGGTTGTTGGTGACGGTATATCCCGGCCTGGGTGATATTGACTGGTACAGATGCAGCGTTACCCGGCTGGTGATATGAAGAACCGAGTGACAGCGTTATCCAGGGCTGGTGAAAAAATATGAACCGTGACAGGTTGTATCCCGGTGGTGATGATGACGGGCTAGTGACACGGTTTTTCCCGCTGTGAATGTGACGACACAGTGACAGTTATCCCAGGCTGCGGTGATAGGACAGGTCGGTGACACGTATCCAGGGCTGGGTGATATGTGACACGTGACAACGGTTAAATCCAGTGTGGTGATATGAATGCTACATGGTTACCTCAACTGGTGATGAACCGTTGACGTACAGCGGTGATATAACTGTGACGGTATCCGGCGCTGGTGATGTAGAAACGTGACACGGTTAAACTGGCTGGGTGATTGCACGTCCCCAGGCGGTGACTGACACGGACAGGTTGCCCGGGCTGGTGAATGACGCTGTTGACACTGTTTCCCAGGACCAGGCTGGTGATATGACGCGTGACACTTATCGGTGTGAACTATCACGGTTCACTTCCCAGGCTGGGATGAACTGGTGTCACACGTGTTATCCAGGCCTGGTGATGGTGACACATTGGTGACACGGTTGACCGGCTGGGTGATATGACCGCGGTGACATCATCGGATAGAGCTTGATGACGCATTCCCGTTTATCCAGTGTGGTGATATGACACGGTGACAACGGTTATGCTCACGGCTGACTGGTGATATGAACCGGTGACAACTGTTGTATTATCCGGGCTATGGTTTATGAGCTTTGGTGATGACACGGTTATCTCAGGTGGCTGATGTGACACGGTTTTATACCAGGCGGTATTATGTGACACAGTGACACGGTTTATTCCAGGGGATTGGTGATATGACAGCAGGGTGACACAGTTATCCCAGGCTTCGGTGGATATGAAGAATGGATGAAAGAGCGGAGTGGTGAGCAAGGTGTGGTCGAATCTGATGGCTTGTGATCGATGAAAACAGTGGTTAGTACTGTTATTGGGTGACAAGGAGGTATACGAAGGATGGGATGTGACACGGTTTTTGGTATCCCAGGATGGTTGTGATTGATGTGTGACACAGTGACACGGTTAGACCGGGTCGGTGATAATGACGCTTGTCTGGTGACACGGGGTTTATCCCGGGCTAGGTGATATGACGCAGTGAACGGTTATCCCGTGATGGTGATATTGACGCGTTTTAGCCGTGAACTCGGGTTACCGGGGGTCGGTGTTATGGTGTAGGTGGTGACACGGTTGTTATCCCGGGATGGTGCATGTGGTGATATGACGCGGTGACACGGTTATCCCGGGCTGGTGATATGACACGGTGACACGGTTATCCCGGGCTGGTGATATGACGCGATGACACGGTTATCCCGGGTTGGTGATATGACACGGTGACACGGTTATCCCGGGATGGTGATATGACGCGGTGATACGGTTATCTCAGGATGGTGATATGACGCAGTGACACGGTTATCCCGTGATGGTGATAT